>MEHQ01003528.1:307429-349395 GCA_008828725.1 Saccharina japonica
GTTGGTGGGTATCTGGGTTACTGGGTTAGTCGGTTGATGCGTGGGCTTGTTGGTCCACAACCACCACGAACGAACACCACGCACCATCATTTTATTGTTACGCGATGTGCGTCAGCGCAAAAACCCTGTATGGTGGGTGGGGGGGCAGGTTGGGGGGGGCGGGGGTTTACCGGTAATATCAATTACTGTATTTAACCATCACCCAACCGAGTGCAAAGGCAAAAATAATAACACCTCAAGCCGCCTCAAGTGCAAGGCTAATGGTCAACCACGACACCACGACACACCAAGACCAAGTGAAAAAAAAAGACATCAATAAGTGAAATTCTCCACTCTTGTTCCTTGCTCATTCGTATATACTTGTAGTAGTGCCGGTACCTGAACAGACCAGGTATTCTAAATCCCTTTAGGGTTTAGTTTCTGTTTCGGCTCAAAAATACCTCTATCTTTTCTTGACCGTGTTTTTTTTTACCGTGTTGTTTTACCGTGGTTTTCTGACCGTGTTTTTTTGTCCTCTTTTCGCCGCCGGGCGAACATCCGGTCTCAAGCAAGCCACGACCGCGCGCTCGCGACGGTGCTTTCGCACATGTCACCCCCCGCTCCCTGGGAGGTCTCGTGGGTCTGCTCGGTAAGCTCGGCGAGGAATCCCGCTCCCCGTCCAAAATGCCGTATTTACTTGAGTAGAGACTTGTAACTATTTATAATACGGTAGGAAGCATACGGTGTCGATTATTCGTTTTCACGCTTGATTAGTACGAATAATCATCACCGTAACCTTGGTTATTCGACATGATTATTTATTTCTGAATCCTGATTATAATCATGACTCAATTGTGACTGTCTTTCCGTAAAAGGCTCGTCTCGTACTCCTTCCTGTGTCTTGTTTCCCGGACAGCTGGCTGGGTGGTTAGAAAGTCTGCTGGCTAATTTTTCGTGAGCATCTATCTGTGCCTGATTTTTGTTTTGACAAAAACCGTCTTGACCCGTCGGCTAGACACGACCCCGAGAGTCGGCGATCGCTGGCGTCTAGAGTGGGGGTTGGGAGGGCAGAACTGGCTGGTTTCGTGCCTAGGCGGTGCGTGGTCATAGATTCACGGCTGGAGAAGGATAGGTGGGTCCAAGACTGATATTCGGCTCGGCACCGATCGTGTCCGAGAATATAAGGATGCTTTTTTAATCAAAACAAGCATTCAGGGGTGTTTACAATTTGAGATTTTTCCAGAAAGCTATTCGGAAGACAAAAAACACATCTTCGAGGCTCGGGCAAACACGTCATCCAGCGGGCCAAAGAGCGCACCCGAACGGCGGCCGACCGGGCTTTCAGATACAGAGGGTGGGGGAAGCTTGACGTGGACGGATTCGATAGTGACATGGTCGAAAAATGCTTTGTTGACGTAAGTGGCTTTTCGAGGAGATCAACTCTTGAAAAAAAACATATTCGACCTCGCTACGAGTACTCGTACGACAGCAGTGCAGCAGTACCGTTAGATGGGAGTTCCAAAATACAAACCGCGTGCAGAGCAAACTGCACGCCGGTACCAGTGACGTATTTTAGGGGAGTCGCTGGAGTACTACTGCTGTAGGAGCTGAAATGACTGAGTACCTGTACTGCTGTATATGTAGTACTACTACTCCCGCAGTACAGACGGCCAGTACTACTGCTGTACTCAGAGGTTTTACCCTTTTGCCTATTACCGGGGTACTCGCGAGCATTACCCGACTTGCTAATACCCGTCACGGGTACGAGTAACACTTCATGCTTGCCGAGTATTTGGGGCCCTTCAACTGCTGTCGAGGTGTCGAGGTGGCCCTGTCGGTGGTTTCTACGTTCTGGTCGTTTGTGTTCTTCTCACTCGCAAACCGCTTGTCAAAGCTTGCCATCGCAGCTTCTTCCTCTAATACTGCCGTGATTTGTGTCTCCCGTCTCGGGGTTGTTCGGTGGCATTCTAATATACGATTGGGCGGCATCTGCTTGCTGCTCTTTGCACCAGCTAGCTGCTTGCTGCAGTGCACAGCTAGCTGCTTGCTGCAGTGCGCGGCGTGCTTTTCAACCTTTATTCGGGTCAGTTTCTTTCAAGATACTACTACTGCTGCTGCTGCATGCTACTGGTGTACGTCAGCTAGCTGTGAGTTTTACCGATTGAGTGGTAAAGTCCAAATTAGTTGTCGATGTCGCTATATTTCCAACTCATTACCGTATACTCGTTACTGTTTGTTAAAGTTGCAGTTAAGCGTTTCGTTGTTGCGTATGTTGCTCTGCCGTCCTTTCCCTGATTTGTTTTGTACTTCCGTCATGAAGCGGGCTAGTACCAGCAGCCGCGGTATTTTTACGAGTAGCGCAAATGGCGTATGTTCACCTTGCTGCTGTTAGAGCGTTCATCTTGCAGGAGCTTTTGCCGATTGTGTACTTTGCAGCTGCGCTGACTACTGCGGCGTCGTTCACGCCTTTTACGCTATGTTATAGTGTCAGGGCCATTCTTAACGAAGGAAAACAAAACACGATTTATGACGTTTTGGCCTGACGAAATATCACGATTCGTGAGATTTCTTTCCAAACGAAAATAGGTGATTTTTCGTCTCGTTTCGTGATATTTTCAAATTGTCAAAAATCCGATATTTCAAATCCATCGATATTTGACGGTGGGGCCAACTCTCGCAGGTAGGTGACGGCCAGGCCGTGCCAGGCCGGCCGCGCCCGACCCGGCCCGTGATCCAAATCGCGGCCCGAGGCCTGACCCGGCCTGTGATATTCCAACCTCACGTGCCGTCGGCCAAGCCAGGTCCGCGCGAAGTTCCAATATCTCTGACATGTCGTCTGCCCTGCCTGGCCCGTGATATTTTCAGATTATTTTTGCTTTTTCTCCACGCTGTCTCCTCCTCCTCGAGATTTCGAGGCCACAGCGTGCTCGTTAGCCCACACCCAGCAGTGTCTTTAGGCAGCCGCTCGCTGTCCACAATCGGCGTACGAAGCAGAGTCTGCCATGCCCCTATGCCGGGCTTCGGATACCGTTGGTGTCGCATGGAGTACGTAGTGCCTTGATGAGCGTGTTTCGAGCCACGACAAAATGTCATGAATCGTGATTTTGTTTTTTTCAAGGAAAATCTAAAAAAATCGACGTCATGAATCGTGAGGTTTTTGTCATGAATCATGACAAAAAAATCACGATTCATGAGAAAAACCTCACGAATCGTGATTTTTTTCGTTCGTTAGGAATGCCCCTTAGTATATATCACGTTTCCGTTTATCCTCTGGGTGCGCACCGACTTCAGTATTAAAATGGCTAGGGTTTAGGTTATATAATAAGGATACCGGTTCCTCTTTTGTTCTTCGAGCCTGGACACTACTCGTAGCAACGCGAATGATACCCATCCGCTTGCGATACGTACAAAAGCTATATTTATTATATCCCTGCAAATAGCAGCCTGCGTTTCTTACTGCTCGTTTTCTAATCAGGTGTCCCGTAGACATTTATTTGTTTTTGCATCGCACTCGTGCTCACATCATACACATATTGTATGCATGCGCGTTATGAGCTAAGCGTCGCGAGCAATAACGCGCTCATTCCAGCCACGCTTCCAAGGGATATAAAGAACGGAGATTTAGATCGAGGCTGGGGCTAGTCCAGGCGATTCTACAGTATGTATCATATATCGTACGTATACCGGTACCTGTACATACAAGCAGGTGGTGGTGTTGCAGTTTCGCTAGTGCTGGTTGGTGGTTGGTGGTACCAGGTACGTATCACGCGAAATTCGCAACTTCATAATTTGAAAGTACGTAATTACAGTACAAACTTGGCAAATTCAAAATAGCTTCAATCCAGGTACCAGGTATAGCAGTGTAAAGTTAAGGGTATGGGAGACCAGAGTATCCCTTGCCAGGTTTGCCCATTGAACAGGTACTCGTTGGTGCTCACGTGTGTTGTTTGCTTAATGATAGAAGAGAAGCTGTAGTCCTTTTCCAACGATGAAAGACTGGAAGGCTGAAGGCTCGAGTTGCCTCGCCTTGGAAACCCCTGGTTTCCATCTAAGATACGCCTTCCAAGTACTATCAGTACGTTTCCTACACTCGTACCTGTTACCAGGTATTTACCGGCATTTCCACATCATTCCAGCAATACCATAACACTAGTCGTACCATGCATCAGGGTATGCATGACACGTACCTCGTGATGACACCTGGATTTCTTAGTTTAGAATGAGTGCGTTCTACGCTGCCTTTCTTATTGCCCGTTTGTTCTGTACGCGAGTGTCGTTCACCGCCGTGTTATATGTATAATCTCGATCGACAACAATCATAACAACATCAAAAGAGCACTCCTCTAGACCACCGCCACCACCACCACCACCACCACCACAGTTGCTTGGCTGGCGGGATGGTGTTGATGGTGGTAGCAGGTGGTGGTGTGGTGGAGTTTCGTGCCCAGGGTATGATATAGTGGGTCCTTCTCATGCGTCCATCGAAACACCCCCACTATCATCACCAGCTGCTCCACCCACCACCAAGACCGGCCTATTGCAAGACTGGGCATCTTCTTTGTATATAGCTGGTGGTGCTTGCCGGTAGTGGTGCTGGTTGCTGGTGTGTACTACTCTGTCCAGCTGCCCGTTCTCGAGCGCGGCGGGATTAGGTTAAATCCTTCCAGGTCCCAGTGACGTTTGGAACTGACAGCCCTCAATTAGGACAGCCGCTATCGCCTACGTAGCCCTCCGATCTCGGCACGGCTTTCGGCACGAGCAGCACAAGACGGACGGTTCAAATAGCGTCGTCTATAGAGCCCGAGCATGTCTGAATCGGTCCAGTGTACGTGTCGCACGGTGGCGAACACTAAGCGGCACAGACAAGGAACAGAGGAGGTGCAACGGTCGGTAAATCACTCCACCCTCTGGCACTTTTGGGGTCATTTTTCATCCATTTCTCCCCGTTCATGTACCCCACCTACACACACGCACGATCCACTAAATAAGATAATTACGAAATCCTCGTCGCACTTCGCGCCCCTCATAATTACCAAACTCTAGGTTAGGCTTGAAGTGTGTTTTATTACCAGAAGGCCGATATTGTGTTTATCTTAACGCAGTTCCCAAGCCAAACCTCTCCGCTTTCCATTCGCAATTATGTGTTCATCTAGTGTATTATGTTTTTTATTTTTTCCTTTTCCCCCTTTTTCCCCTTATTTTTCTTTTCTTATCGGGTTCGAAGCTACTCTTTGTACTATTAATACCAGTTTTTCTCTTTTTTTTTTTTTTTTTTTACGTAACCGTTTTTATTTCGTTTTGTTGTTATGTTCTGCCTTTATTATCGGGTCCAAAACTATCAGGCAAAAAAGGCCTACCTTACGTCAAGCGCGAGGATTCTGGTGCTGGAGGCTCGAGATATCCTCGACTACGCTTTGGTCCTTCTGGAGCCCCCTCCCCCCGACATGCACGAGTTTGGTCCCTCGGCGGCACTCCCGCCTCCTGGGGCTGACGGCCAAGAAGTTCAGGTGATACTAGTTGTTGTGTACTGCTACATATATAGACTATGAGCTGGTTCAAGCATAACACCCCAAATTTCGTCAGCCACGAATGCCGCATGCAATAGCAACTCAAACGTCATAAATGTGGTATGATACTGACCGCCATGAAAAGCGGGAGAGGGTAACATCGCCAGTTTCTTTTCAAGGGCCTAGGACGGGCGCTACCGTCGAAAATGTGGCCCGACCAATCACATGCCTTCAAAGAGGCCAATAATAGTTAGGCGTTTCCATATGAAGATGTATATTTTCCCCCCATATTTGTTTTTCTGAACGAGTTGCTTCCAGGTGGTCCAAGGTATGCCTGTACAAAGTTCCACGCAAATATTTCAATATCTGACTGTTTATGATCAATATTACGTCTCATTTAACGCCAAATATCGCGAAACTAAGTAAATACGACGCGATGCCGGAATTTACACGTTTTACCGCACAAAGGTCAAAATGTCCACGACGTTTTCGAGAGATAAACCCTGAAATTGTGCACACGTGTCCTATATGCCACTTCCGAACGATTTACGATATATTGTTTTTTTGCCGACGAACAAAATGGGATCCCTCAAGACCCAAATCTCCCCAAACAAATTTATATCTGGCGAAAAAAAAACAATAAAACTACAGCAACCGTTAACGACTCGGCAGGGGTTCCTAAAACATGTGTGCCAAATTTCGGGGTCAATCTCCAAAAACAGCGTTGACTTTGGCTACTGAGTAAATCTGGGGTGATACGTGCTTGAACCAGCCTGTACCTGTATATACGTTTGCTTCTCTTTGCTTAGTTTTTTCCACCTTTTGTATTATGTTTTCTCTTGTTTTTTCGGTTTTGATTATGTTTTGTTTTTTTGTCTTTCGTTACTCCGCCTTGCCTTTTCGGTTTTCTTTTTCTTGCAAGATCTCAGTTTTTCGTTTTTTTTTCCCGATTAGCTGGTGTTGGCTTTCGGTTATAGCAGTGTGCCAATTATGGTATAGTCTGATTATATATACGGTAATGATGATAAGATGCTACGATTCCATATACGAAGTATGTACTTGCTGTAGGTTACGTTGTATAAATTTTCGTGTTTGTACTTTGTTGTTGTGGCAGGCATCATACTACACTCGAGACGAGTTTTTAGAACTGGAGCCGGTGATCGTCACCAGCCTCGACAAGCTTCTCAGGACATTTCTCAAGGTATTAATGTATTAATACTATTGCCCGCGGTGCGGCCACGACTACGCCCGTGTCCTTTATAGTCTCGCGTTGCTGTGGTGTGTAAAAAAGAGGCGTGTGGTGCAGGGTAAGGTACTCCTAGTTCGTACTACTGTAGTATAAGGTGTGTGGTGTGAGCATGACGTGGTAGATTAAAGTGTTGTAAACAGTACTGTTGGTGTGCTATGTGTGATGTACTGTATACAGTAGGTGTGCTGTAATATATATTTGATGAACATCGATGCCTCTCGTGATTTTGGAAATCACCGAAATCTCTCCTATCGTCTGGGCTTCAGACCGAAATTGAAAGGCGTCAGCTCTCGGCGCCTCGCCCGCGCTTTCTCGTCCGTTCTCTCGTGGCTCGCCTTCTCCGGCCTCCGACGGGCCTGTTCCCGCTCGCGCTCTCTCGAGGTCGCGCGTCGCCACCGAGCGCGGCGGCCTTCAATCCGTAGGCTCTTTCGAGACGGCGGGACATCGAGATAGTTTCCTTGAGACAGTAAGGTTCTTTGCGGGACATCCGGGTTTTTCCTCACGAGGAAGCAAGCTTCTTTCACACATCTATTTGTATCGGCTTCTTTTCTTCGATAGCTCGGTCTCGCAAATGTGATCGCTTTCTCCCGACTACCTGAGCGGTCGTCTTTAGTCCCTTCCACCCCCTCGGCCTTGCTTCGTCCGGATACGAGTACGATACAACAACAGCAGCAAGCACAGCAGTACGACAACACAAAACTCGGCTAAAAAATGTACAGCTGCTGCTGCAGAACAATAGAAAACTCGGTTCAATAATATACCGAGTACGAATTAATCTTTTTTCCTCGGTTGGATTCGTGAGTCCTACGTATTGACAACGACTTCGTAGGATAGATCTTTCAGGGGTCGGGCTGATTATTACGATTCTGGCGCTGGGAATCAAGGTACGGGCGTAGACCCAAACTGGAGGATTCGTAGCTACTGTACTTTGCTGCTGTACCAGGTAGTTTCTAAAGGTGGAAATATTGTACNGGCGCCTCCGGCGGGTCCCGCTGAAGGCGCCGCCGGAGGCCAAAAATACTGTATTTGGCTTCATTTTACGCAAGAAAAGCGCAAACAATATGACCTACGTAGATTCACATAAGTTTCGAACGAAAAACACAAAAAAAATCTTCAGTTTACACAAGAAATTCACAAAACACGAGAAGTACAACGCATGTACCAGGTAGATCCACCCGGGTGCTAGCTCGGTAGTGCTAGGAGGAACGTAACTGACAGCAATTTGATTCTGAGTTGGCAATACTATCCCCATCTGGGCGGGAGATACGAAACGCGAAAAAAGCGAAGCTCGTCACCAATATATATAGCGGTTGGGTCGCAACAATTCGAGCCTAAGTCCCAGAAGAAAAGTCTACTGGACCGTCAGTGCTATGTTATGTCGCTGTATATTAGCCGTCTCTCCCACCTTTGCGCGAATGAACGGGGCGCGGTCGTATCATGTAGATGGCTACGAACCGGCCAAGTTGACTCCTTAAAAAAACTTTCCACAGGGGTTGTGTGTGGAGCCTGAAGCGGGCCTTGGCTGCGCCCTACTGCTCATGCTTCACACGCCTGCGGTAGTAGTCACCGTATATCGGGGGTTTCTCGGGTATTAAAGAAGATCGCAGATTGCAGTCTCGCCAAGCGGATCCGCGGGATCCCGAAAGAATGGGCCGCAACTTCGCCGACGGGATCTCCGCCCTCAGCGTTGGCATTGGGTGCGCCAGGGCTGACGCCGTCGGCACCGTCGAGAGAGATGGGCTGTTCCGCCATGTGTGTGCGCGTGTGTGTGTGTGTGTGGATCTCCCGCTGTGCGCTGCAGTGTCACAGGGCATGTGAGGGTATCCGCAGCCCGCAGCAATTCACGTTAAAAGCTGTACCCCGCATTAAAAAAGCCTTTATACAGTTAAGGAAACCCAATAAGTCGGGAAGTCGGCACCTCCGTTTCACGACTGACTATTAGTCCGACTAATAACTAGTCGGCGACTTAAGTTTCCGTGCGACTATCACACCCTTAGCGAATGTCTGTGGATCGTATCACGTAGTGTTAATATTGGTAAGGCGTCCGCGAGGCAGTTACATAGTAAGACCCATTGCTGTCTCCGGAAGTGGCCACACCAGAAATTAAGTTAACTCATTGGACCTGTCGTCCATATGCAAGTCCGCCTCAGAGGCGGTTCTTAGCAGGATGGAGCTCACCCTCCATGCGACTCGCCCAATACCTCACGGCGTTTCGCGCTTGGTGCAAGCAATGTCTGCCTGGTTGGTGAAAACCCAACGCGCTCCGTCCCGGCATTGTAGGGATGCGAGGGTCTATGGTCATATGACTACGGCCGTGCACAACATGAGTACACCCCCCCCCCTATGGTCATACGACTGCGGCCGTGCACGACATGCGTACACCCCCCCCCCGTTTTTTGTTGTTATTTGTTTTCGCGCGGTCACCATAAGCTGGCTGGGGCTCGAGGTAGGATCATTGTGCACGTTGCCGTGCAACTACCTAGAGCGAACGGGTTGCGAAAATGTGCGGGGTGACGAGAACCTTTGCTCCGCACTTAAGCACGGGGACATGGTCTCGGATATAGCCTACGTAGTCACTTGATACATAGAGTGTTGCGGTTGATAATATCGGTAAGGCGCCCGCAGAAGGCAAGTTATAACATATTTGTTATAAAACCATTGCTGTCTCCGGAAGTCATATTTGTGTGTTGTCTCTGGGCCACACCAGAAATTAAATTAACTCATTAAAGCTGTCGTCCATATGCAAGTCCGCCTCAGAGGCGGTTCTTAGCAGGATGCAGCTCACCCTCCATGCGACTCGCCCAATACCTCACGGCGTTTCGCGCTTGGTGCAAGCAATGTCTGCCTGGTTGGTGAAAACCCAACGCGCTCCGTCCCGGCATTGTAGGGATGCGAGGGTCTATGGTCATATGACTACGGCCGTGCACAACATGAGTACACCCCCCCCCTGGCCAGCTTTGACGTCTCTCTACTCTCCACGCGGAACCGCTTTCTCAGCACGAAGTTTTTTTTGCCGCACGTACCAGAACTGAGCCCTCCACCTCAACTGGTGCACTTCTGCCAGAGACTGAGAAATGAAGTTACGAACTGAGTATCAACACTTAGCGTTTCCTTCTTCCTGCAACATTCGGCATGGCCTTGATTCTGTACGTATGTATGTGTCACGCATCAAAACACGAGCGAGCGCCATCACGTTGTTGTCGTAAAGCTCACAAACTATCCTGAGAACTGAGACTATCCAGGGAACACCGAAAGCGACTGATTACATTATTTCTGAGACTGACTGTTGAGACTGAGAAATGAGGTTGCGAACTGAATATTTCAACATGCAGCATTCCCTTCTTTCTGCAACACTTGGTATTGCCTTGATTCTGCACGTATGCGTCAGATATCGAAACACGAGCGAGCGCCATCACATTGTCGTAAATATTAAGGATGGCACCAAATAACTGACGTTGTACCCGATATTATACAGATATTATCCTATCCGAAGCATGGGTGCATGCGTAGCCCTTGTACGATAGTATTTATAATGTACACAAATCGCTTCGCGTAGGAGGCGGTTCCGCCCGCTTCGCTCGCTCACAATCAAGAATGGAACGGAACATATGGTCCAAACATTTAGGTGCAAACAGGCTACTTGCAAATGCCAAGAGCGCCATGCTCCATCCAGGAAAACAACCCGGACGCCGCATGCATTTACGTACGTATTTCATAAGGGATGCGTATTTCCTCTCCCGGAACCCGAAATTTTCCAGGAAACAGAATTTTTCAGCTTTTCCATTTTTTCCCCCTATTTCCTCTCATTCGAGGAAAAAATGGCGTAATTGTTTGGGGGGGACAACATTTATTATCCCCGGGTGGCCCATGCACTACATGAAGCACAAGTATAATACTCGTTCAGGCCTTCGGACAGTCATTTTCGACCATTTTCACTCTACACTCTACCTGCGCCAGGTAGACAGTAGTTGCAGTTGCGCACAATGCAAGTACTCGTACTTGTTGAGTAAATGTTCATCGGTGTCAGTTGATTTTTCACTTACTTGTGCATGTCTTCGTTGATTTCGTCCTGCACTAATTTGATACTAGAATAACAGGACGGCCTGCCGTTAGTGCTGATAGCCATCTATTATGTACGAATATACTTACGATACCGCGAGGTAAATCAGCGACACAAAGCGCAAAGCAGGAAATGAGCAGTTACAGCAGTGCGCTGCTTCCTACGCGTGTGGCGATTGCGACCTTATCCGCGACTAGAAACTGAAAACATGCACGCTGGACGCCTCAACGAAATCCCAACGTCCCAGCTGCATCTGCGCCGAGTTCACCCTTTCCATTCGAATGTGTTAGCTCTTGTAAATTTTTGTATTTCATATTATTAATACTACATTCCTTTGATGATTCCGCTCGCCATAACATCCAATTCCTCTGTATGCTATCTGAGTGATATAGCAGGGGCCTGTGGGCGCCTACGTAGCGCTGTGCTCTGCTGCACAGCTTAGCAGCGTAATAACAAAAAATAAATGGGGGTTTCCTCATTCTATATGCAGGCGTTATTTGCCCGGGGATAGGGGACGTATATAATTTACTCTGAACAAAATATTTCCTCGATCCCTTAATTTCGGGTAACTACCGCTACCGGGGAATACGCATCCCTGCATATTATACTTGATTTGATATGTGCTAAAGAGAAAGGACAGCACGGCACAGCACCGCAAAAAAAATGAAAGTAAAAGAAAAACGAAAAATTGAACAAAAAATAACCCCAGTCCCCTCTGATGTAATTATTTCCCGCCTGATTGGAACACCTTGCGCCGGTAAAAAAGCTTGGAACAGCAGAGCTACACTCAACCCCATGCACTGCCCGCCCCTCTCGCGACCACCTCGCCACCGATTCGTTCCGGGTAAAGCTTTCCTCCCTCTCTGCCCCCGTGGGCCCCGCCGGCCGCCTCGCGTGAAGCCCGGTGCTCATCTTGGCCCTGGTTCACCAGCTCGACAATGGTGGCGCTCAGACTGCGAATCTCTTGTCTCTGAAATTCAGCGTGTGCCCAAAAACAAGCACCGCTTGAATGGCATTTTGCAAACCAAAACGACCCTTATAGACTCGTACATATTGTATTCAACCCGACATCAGGGGGCCACACAGAGTCCATTCATGCTTCCCTCATATTCCGATGGACACGCGACGCCTAGCCATGAAAACGGCGACGTAGCTCCTCCCGACCCCCCTCTACCCTGCAGCGCCCGCTGACAACCGCGATGGCGGCGTGTCCGCCCACTTTGCCGTGCTCCGGGCACACGCTCGCACACACTAAACAGGCTCTCGCCGGCATGTAATATTAGGAGGCGGTGTTCAAGTGGGATGCCTGAGGGGCCAGGGATGTACCAACGGGACCATCTCAGGAAAAATGAGTCCATACAACGCACTTCGTGTAGCGGGCGGAACCGCGGCTACGCTCGCTAATCAAGGACACAACATACTGTGAAAAAAAGTCACAGATGGCAAAGGAAACAGGCGACTTGCAGCTGCCAAGAGCTCCATGGTTCAGGACAACAAAGCTTTATGTTCGAAAGAGAAAGCACAGCAAGCACCACGGCACACAACAAGGCGCTGCAGTGCCTGCTGGGTGTGATTTGTGCCTTTATCGTGATGTATGTGTGGCACTTCGTACCTTGTGTGTACGACAGATAAAACATACCGAAGCACAGCACGGTCACCACCTCAAGAAATACGGACACACAAAATCCACAAAATTGAGAAAGACGTGCATGCTCGTTCTCGAACTAAACGGCAAAGGCGAAAAACAAAAACGAAAAAAAATTGTCGGAAAAAATTGAAAATCAGGTGAACACGAAAATTTGGTAAAAAAAACAAAATGCCTGTCGGGCCGTCGGGCCTGTGATTATTGAAGATTGCGCCGCTCAAAAAATAAAAGGTTGAAACGTCTGTCAGGTTGATTCAGCCTCGACGCTCCCCCTCGCGATCACCTCGCCTTCGATTTGGATCAGGTCGAGCTCTACTCCCTCTCTGCCCCAGAGAGCCCCGTGGGGCGCCTCGCGTGAAGCCCGGTGCTGACCATGACCCTCGTTCGCCCGCTCGACCACGATGGTGTTCAAACTGTGTAGCTCTCCCTCTGTAAATAATATGTGTTCGAGAAATAAGCTCCGGTAGATTGTTTTTTTACAGACGGAAACGGCCCTTATAAATTCGGACAGAGTGGGGACATCGTGGAGTGAGGTAAGACCAAACGTTATAGTACCACTTTGTGGCTCTTTTTTCTTCCCGGCTTTTAGTTCGCCAAACAAAGATGAAGGCTGTGCGGCAGCAGCGCCTATGGCCAAAACAAGATAGTACTCGTATGTATTCAAAATATGGTACGGATCGTTTTCGTATACGTACTCGGTGTACGTCATACGTGCATATTTTACGTATCGTTCTCGTATATAGTGCAAGGCATGTATTATCGTATATATTTGCAGAACAATAAAAGAGTCAACAATATGATGGCGTATTGTGCCTGGCATCATCTCAGGGGTCAGATGATGGCGAGACACCCCTTTTTGTTGGATTTTCCTATCTTGGGAACAAAGTGGACCAACTTTGGTCTCCATATGAGGGGTACTATGGAAGCCTACTGTCGTAGAATCCCAAAGGTCCCAAGTGATGTGGTAGCTTTGACCCGCTACCGAGGGCTGCACGTTTTCTTCCTTATATTTAGAGCAAGGAGAGAGCCCTCCACGTTGGGTTAGCAGCGTGAAGAAGAGATAGATCGAGTGCGGTTCGGGCGGGCAAACAAGGTCCGTCTCGACTTCAAGGAGGCTCGGTTATTCAGCCGAGTTCTTCGGTTCTCGGAAAGATACTCAGATGTGGTAACACTTCTGGTGTATCTTTCATGGGTACATGTGCAACGACCATTCTACGAACTTTCCCCAAAACCTGTCCTCCACAGTACCCCCCTCTTTATGCGCTACAAATCCATCTTGTTAAGGATGAATTGTGGCGATCATTCAGTACGGGAATGATACTTGATACGGTGGTAAAGGTACTTGGGTCGTAGTATATAGCATTGGTACGTTCGCTAAACTTACTTGTGTTAGGTGTTCGTCTCCTCACTGTTGTGTTGAGAAAACACAGGCCAGTATAAGAACTCCATACACAAGTTAGTTGGCATGTTATCAGCTTCGTTTAGATTCGGAGTTTATATGAGTGCCCTCATATTTATTTCAATGTAAAACTAAGTGTGGCCGCACGAAGTTAACATTCCCATGGTAGCTGATAGAGCATGGGCGAATTATTTTGTTAAAAGGAACTTCTGCTACCCTCAAATTGATTTAAGGTGTGCTAGATTGTACCAATTAATGTCTCAGTTATACTTTGATCAATGTATAATCTGGATTTGTTGCCTCTTTGAGTTAAATTTTATTCTTGTTGCTGGTGTGTTAAAAAACACAAACCAGTTTCTAGAATTTTATCAACATCTTATAGACGTGCGTATTAGGTTCGCGTGGACCGTACCGCTTGGGTATTGATCTGATACACCTAGAATATTTATCATTTTATGAGTTTATCTAGTATGCCTTGATCAATGTCAGACTACGTAGCAAACGGTGATTGTGTGGTTGATTTAGTCGTTTATGGTTTGGTTTGCTAAACCAGATCCCATTAACGATCTATTTACCTACAATTTCATGACTTATCTCCCTGTCCACATACGCCCAAACGTATGCTATTTTTTCACCGTGGTTAATCTTGTTTGTGTTCCCTTTTCAAGATTATACCTAAATTTTGCTTTCGTGTCCCTTATATTTGCTGCTGAGCTTCCAGTATATATTTATTGATTTTGGAAAGCGCTTAACTGGGTTGTTGCTCGTTTCCTGGTTTGATCACTGTTTCGTAACCAAAAGTTACTAGACAGGGTCATTGTGGGAAGCGCGATTAACCAGAGACCATTAGCGGTTCTGTATGCAGCAATAACTTCGTGACATTGTGGTACTTCGTCTGCTCGATATTCAATATCTAATTCAGGGCCATAGCCTTGTAAACGTAATCGGTACTTGTAATTGTGGGTATTTTTTCTGCCAGGACCACGTTTGTGGCCGACTACCCTGTCAACGATATATGACTCAATTCTTGTAGAATTTGGTCTTGATGGTCCAGTGCAGGTAATGGGATTTGTTTTCCCAAAACGAAATTAGCCACCTTATCAAATTGAGGTGCTGGGGGTTTCTCCCGCTGATGGTACGGTTTGATGTGAGCAAGGTGTACTGATACTTCTCGTTTCTCGTTGGTGCGTCGTACTCGATACACTACTGGAGAAAGTTGAGAGCAGATTATATAAGGTCCTCGCCACGGTAACAGTAGTTTGGGATTTGGACCATCTGTATCCTGGAAGGGTCTGTATACCAGTACCTTCTGTCCAGGTTTGAAAACAGGATATGGCGCAAGTTTTTCATTGTTAGCCGCCTGTTTTGTTGCACGTTCTGTTAAGTTACGACGCGCTAACTCAAATGCGATTTGTAGGTTATCTCGGGTATTTTGTGCAAACACTTCTCTATCTGCTGTACTTCCTACGTGAGGAATACCGAGTATATGTCAACTGGCAATCTGGCTTGTCTACCGAACATTAAAAATAACGGTGTTTCATGCATTGTTGCACTGAAAGACGTATTGTGAGCTAGTTGAACAAATGGCAAGAGAGATGCCCAGTTATCTTGTTCAATCGAACTATGCATCGCTAACATTGCATGCATTGTTGAATGTACACGTTCAGATACAGAATTGCCCTGGGGTCGATAGGGTGTCGTCCGGGTTTTCTTGTATCCAAGTATACTTTGTAACTGGAAAATTATTTTATTCTCAAACTCCGGCCCTTGATCTGAGTGCAAAATTTCAGGTGGACCGAAAATGCCTATGATGCGATCAATAATGGCCTTTGCAACTGTGTCAGCTGATTTGTTTGGAACTGATGTCAGAAATGTGAATATTGTGAGGTGATCCATCATAGATAGGACTATTTTGCATTTGACACCGGCGGCCGATACAGATTCTGATTTATATTCGACTAAGTCGACAGAAATTCTTTGAAACGGTCGCTCTACAGGTAGATGGCCTGTTGGTAATTTAGGTCTGTTGTGAGCTGTTTTTCGACGTTGACATGCTTGACATTCTTGGCACCATTTATGTACGTCGCGATTCATAGTCGGCCACCAGTGTTTCTGGCGGATTTTATTGTACGTACTGTAGGTCGGAATGCAAGGTGTCCTCCTGATAGAGCATGATCGTGGTATGCATGTAATACTAGTCCAATTAGGGCATTAGGTAATACTAGCTGATCACGAAACGTGCTTCTTTTGCGAAGGTGACCTGGTAAGTACGACTTGAACAACAATCCATCTTGTACTGAGTAGTACGACATAGTTGTTAGCGTCTCTTTGTCAGGTAGGTATGCATTAGAGTCAAGTATGTGGTCGATATACTCTCCGTATTCTGCTCGTCGCGTTTCTCGTAATCTTTCCTGGTCAACCGATTCAAACAAGTTTGTCGCGCTTATAAACACTGATGCGGCATTGAATAACTCGCGATCACTTCGGACGGGTTTTAATTAATCGAGTTTATCTGCGGACACTTGGTATGGTTGATAAGGAATTCCCGTTCGTAGTGCAGGATCTTCGGGAACGTTTCGGCAAATCGGTGCTAATTTTGGCTCAGTCATTTCTTCTTGTTCAAAAGCAAATAACAGTGATAATGTATCAGGAACGACGTGTAATTTTCCCGGTTTATGCTTGACTGTGAAATCGTATGATTGTAAAGCTATTGCCCAACGTGTCAACAGGTTTGATGTATCTTGCATCGAGTACAAGTATCTTAGTGCCGCATGATCAGTTACACAAACAAAGTGTTATCCCCCTAAAAAAGGACGCCAGTGTTGTATGGCTAACACTACTGCGTAGCATTCTTTGAGTGTGGCTGAGTAATGGCGTTGACTATCGTTGAATCGTTGGCTGTAATAAGCGATTATTTTTTAATCGTCACCGTCCTGCTGAGCTAGGAATGCTCCTGCTCCTGCATTACTGGCATCGACATGTATTACAAAGCTTTTAGAAGAATCCGCGAAGTGCAAAACAGGTGCTTCAGTGAGTAATTGTTTTACTCGTGCAAATGCTTGGTCCTGTTCCGGACCCCAACGTTTACTAACTTCTTTAGCCGCTTCTTTCTTCGTCAGAGCTACCAAAGGAGCTATTGTTGCTGCTAAATTGGGGATAAATTTTCTTACGAAATTTACCATACCTAACACTGATCTCAATTGCTTGATATTAGTGGGTTTTGGATGATCAATGATAGCTTTGATGCGGTCATCACCAATTCGAATACCATCTGATGATAGTATATGACATAAGTATTTAACTTCTTTGGGTCCGAATTGAACTTTGGATGGGTTGAGGGTGAGACTTGCTGCTTGTATCGCTTTGAAAGTGTTTTCCAAGAGGGTTAGGTGACCTTCCCATGTTGATGAACAGCATATGCCGTCGTCCATATACACTAGAAGACCACTTTTCGGACCAAAATGTGAAAAGGCTAGTGACATCATTCTTGAGAACAGAAAGGGGGCGTTTGCAATCCCAAAAGGGAGTCTTTTGAAAACCCATTTTCCATTCTGTGTCACAAAAGCGGTTTTATCTTGTTCAGCTTCTGCTACTGGAATTTGGTGGTAGGCACTTTGTACATCACAAACGGTAATAAATTTAGCGCCTGCTACTGTATCAATGTGTGCTTCCATGTCCGGCATAGGCCAAGATTTCCGAATTAAGCTCTTGTTAATTGTAGATCGATAGTCTACACAAAATCGTGGAGAACCATCTGATTCAGCTACAATTGTAACTGCTGAGCCCCAAGGACTCGGTCTTTGTTCAATTATTCCATATTTGTCCATTTTATTCACGCATTTGTCTATGACTTCTTGTACACGTGGATTTGCTCGGTAAGGGTTTTTATCGACTGGGGGTGTACCAGGTTCCAAAGGAAAATCTGCTTCCATAATAGTGCTCTTCCCTAATTCACTATAATAGAAGATAACGAGAAAATTGAACGATACTTCGCGCATAAGTCAAGTATTTGTGAACATTGGTCTGATGAAAAAGTTGTTGATGTAAAAGCTTCACACCCTGTACAAATACAAATACCAAATACAAATAATAGTTGCGTGTATTTGTCTAGGGGCAGTATTTGCCTGCAGACAAATATTTGCGCAGGTTCTCAGGAGAGTATTTGCCTGCAGGCAAATATTTGCGCAGCTTTTCAAAAAAGTATTTGCCTACAGACAAATATTTGCGCAGGTTCTCAAAAAAGTATTTGCCTGCAGGCAAATATTTGCGCAGCTTTTCAAAAAAGTATTTGCCTACAGACAAATATTTGCGCAGGTTCTCAAAAAAGTATTTGCCTGCAGGCAAATATTTGCGCAGCTTTTCAAAAAAGTATTTGCCTACAGACAAATATTTGCGCAGGTTCTCAAAAAAGTATTTGCCTGCAGGCAAATATTTGCGCAGCTTTTCAAAAAAGTATTTGCCTACAGACAAATATTTGCGCAGGTTCTCAAAAAAGTATTTGCCTGCAGGCAAATATTTGCGCAGCTTTTCAAAAAAGTATTTGCCTACAGACAAATATTTGCGCAGGTTCTCAAAAAAGTATTTGCCTGCAGGCAAATATTTGCGCAGCTTTTCAAAAAAGTATTTGCCTACAGACAAATATTTGCGCAGGTTCTCAAAAAAGTATTTGCCTGCAGGCAAATATTTGCGCAGCTTTTCAAAAAAGTATTTGCCTACAGACAAATATTTGCGCAGGTTCTCAAAAAAGTATTTGCCTGCAGGCAAATATTTGCGCAGCTTTTCAAAAAAGTATTTGCCTACAGACAAATATTTGCGCAGGTTCTCAAAAAAGTATTTGCCTGCAGGCAAATATTTGCGCAGCTTTTCAAAAAAGTATTTGCCTACAGACAAATATTTGCGCAGGTTCTCAAAAAAGTATTTGCCTACAGACAAATATTTGCGCAGCTTTTCAAAAAAGTATTTGCCTACAGACAAATATTTGCGCAGGTTCTCAAGAAAGTATTTGCCTGCCAAACAAATACCAAATAATGTATTTGTACAGGGTGTGAAAAGCTTTCTTCAAAGCACCTCGGAGTTTCTCTCGAGTGGGCCCCGATGATTGTTTTTCACTTTGAAGTGTGCTGACATTCAATTCAGGTACAGCTTTAACCTTCGAGATGTAACGTAATATGGTGTTGTTTTCAAGGTATACTCGGCGGTTTGACGGATTTGCTATTTGTACCATGGCAGTTTTGTTAACGGCTGACCAATGGCAAACAGTTCGTGCAATAACTAATCTATCGAAAGCTTTAGGCACGTTTGACGATTGGACGTCTTCGGCTGTTACTATGCGAGGTTCAATTATCGCTGCTGTTGTTTCGGCAGGCGCATTGATTGTTTCTACATGTACTGCCATTTCATGTGGTGATACACAGCATTTCTTGGTTAGGTATACGGGTACCGCCTCTACTTTGTTATCTACCAATGCAACTACTGAGCATTGAGCTACATGAGTTGGATGTGTGGATTTTTTTATGCGATGCGTTGCTTTCACTTTTATGCGAGAATTGGCAAAAGAAAGTTCTTCTGTGTTCCAGTTTAAACTGGCTCCAAAAGCTCCCATTATACTGTTATCAAGCAGCATCTTGTCTGGTCCTAGGTTAGGCAACACGAGTGCTTCTACCGGAAGAGTAATATCTCCAAGTGTAAGATTAAAACGAATGTATCCTAAGATTTCAAGTTTCGATCCATCTGCGCTGCGAAGGTTAATCGCATTCGGTGGAACTGCTAACATTTCGGTGTTTTTCAAGGTTGGGTGTTGGCGCAAAAAATCTACGGCAACACATGGCATGTCACAAGCGGAATCGATCGTTAGATCAACTACTGGGTAATCATTTACTCTGCCGGGGATACGTACCCGTTTAGAGGTGGCATTCAATGCAGTTGGATGCTTTGGATACTCACTTAACGAAGATGCATTAAATGAAACAAAGCGTTGTTCAGGGTGCTCAGCACCACAGAACTTTGTTCTGTGTGATAAATCATTAATCGGATCAATTACTCGGATCACATGTGCTGCTTGAGGTGCTAAAGTTAGCGCTGACTGTGTCTTTCGACGTTGCCTACGCATTGCTTTGCTACACTCGCTTAACACAGGTGATTTCTTTGCTGCAATCTTGCTGCGTTTTGATACTGCTACAGTAGTAGGCCTGATACTCAGGTCCTCTACAGCTTGGACAGCTCCGCTATAAAAAAACGTACTCTCTTTACACTGTCAGAGAAACGAAAATTACTTATGCTATTGAAACAACGTACTCTCTTCTTACATATCCCTTTCAGAGTTCGAGGGCTCGTCATACGGCCACTCTTGTCCCTCTGATTACCTACCATTGTGAGCTACCTGGTGGAGTGTGTTTGCAACATAAGTTGAACTACTGTATCTCTCACTATTCCTGGCTCAATGGTTATCCTTTCCCTACCATTCTGAGTTACTGGGTGGAGTGTGTCTATAACATCAGTTGAACTACCTCTCACTACTTCAGACTCAGTGGTTTTCTTTTTCCTACCAGGTGAGGGTACCCGGAGTGGGCACCATCAACGAGAGTACTTCTCGAAGCCATGCCTTATGTGCGCAGCACGCAACCCACAGTTTTCCCTGGTGTGTGTCAGGGTACTGGCACTTAGGGTAGTTGCAAGGGTTATCGACTACTACAGCAGTTGACGCGTTGTCGTTGGCGTTGCTGCTGTTGCGGTTGTTGTTGCGGTTGTTGCTGTTGTTGCTGCTGTTGTTTCGCGGTGTCTTCTTCTGCTGACGGCGAGCAGGGGTCGAGGAGCGTTCGCGGTTGTGGGTACTAGCAGGAGTGCGGCCCCTCTTGAGGTTATCCAAAGATGACGACAAGCTGGCGATCGTGGTCTCCATGATAGCCATTTTGTTTTCATACTGTGGTGTGGATAGCGCCGAGGTTTGAGCAACAGCAGGAGTAGGATTGGGAATAGCATCGGGGATGGATTTTACTCCGCGTAAGTTGTTTGCTTCGTGCTTTTTAGCTCGCGCTCGAGATTCTTGGAAATATACGGCTGGATCTTCCTGTACTAATTCAAGGTGAAGGTGGGGTAAAGACCGTTCTCAAAACTTGCTGTTGTGAAAACTGACCATGCGTGTTCAAAGGGGGACATTCCAGCTGGTGCCAAGCGACGTGCTTCTGCCATAAGACGAGATCGTGCTTTAGTCACTTTGAGAGCGTAGGTGTCTACTGATTGCTTCGCGTCTTGTTTCAGCGTTGCCAATTCTCGGGCTAAAAGGGACATGCGGTTTGCCGGGGCAAAAAAGGTAGTAAAAGCGTTCACCCAGTCTTCCCATGTGACTGGTGCTTTTACGGTAATATCCGATCCGTTGGCGCGGAGCGTTGCTAGTTGTGCTTCGGTTCTCCATTCAAGACTGTTGGATAGCAACTGTTGCAAA
Source organism: Saccharina japonica (assembly GCA_008828725.1). Lineage (NCBI taxonomy): Eukaryota > Phaeophyceae > Laminariales > Laminariaceae > Saccharina > Saccharina japonica. Next base: position 328,710 of record MEHQ01003528.1, read on the forward strand.
CTGTCTGCTGCTGCGTCACGTACTAACAGAGGTAGGTACTTGATTGCGCGCTGTGTTACTACTGCTTCAGAAGATGCATCTGTGGAGTTGAGCCTTACTCTTGCGCGAAAGATAGTCAGCGTTTCTACAACATCTTCTGTCTGTGCTCCAGTCAAAATGAGATCTTTTGGGAGATCCGATTGTTTCATAATAAAATAAACTGGATTTCTAGATACAGATACAGCAGTAGAATTTTCAGCAGTCGTGGGAGATACAGCAGTAGCAGGTTCAGCAGTTGCAAGGGATACTTGACGTTGCGCTCCACTTGTCGTGTGGTTCAAACTGCTAGGGTTCACACTAGCGTTGGTGGTTCGTTCAAACGGGGTAGGAGTGGATCGGTTGCGTGAGGTTGGCCTGCTTGTGTCTCTCGACATGCTAAAATCATCAGCCAGGTTTGGTGCATTCTCGTATCTACTGGTGTCTAACTGGCTTGAATTTTGAGAATCATTTGGCAAATTTTCAGCATTCATGCGAGCAGCAGCAGGGGCAGAAGAGAACGAGTGTTCAACAGAGGCTGGTTGATTAACAGAGGACGGATGATCGATAGCAGAGGCAGCAACTGTTGACTGAGTGAAGGGTTGAGCTGAGGCTGACAGGTCTGAGTGCATTGGTAGGTGGTCTACTGCTGTTGAGGAATCAGGATCGACCTCGTCATCATGCCGAAAATCACTCACTTGTTCGAACTTGTCTTGCTCGTGATGAGTGTCGGGCATGACAAGTTGTAGTAACCAGGCCGGCGGTTCTTCTCCCTTCTCCAAGCATCGCTCCAGCTGCGCGAACGCCCAGCGCAGCTTCTCGTCAGAGAAGTAACTAGAGGTGTGGGACGATTCCGACGTCTGGGAGTTGGTGTCATCTATAGGAGCAGCAGCAGCAGCAGCAGCAGCAGTAGTAGCAGCGATGATGTCCTCAGCGATGGACGATTCTTCGGCCTGGGTATGAGCTTCCTCATTATCCGGGTCCAGAGTTTCCTCCTCGCTAGCGGATTCTTTCCGTTCCGCCATGCTGTCGGAACTCGGCGTTGGGCGCGTCGGCTGTGGTTGGATAGCCGGCGTTTCCTTCGCTCCTGCTTGCTTCTTCCTCTTCTTCTCCTTCTTTTTGATGCTGCGTTTCTGCGACGCAGTCATGCTGAACTCCGATGAGTTCATGACCCCGCTCTCTCTCTATCTCTCTTTCTTTCCCTCTCTAAAAAACAAAAACAAACAAAACTTGCTTTACAGCGTGAGCTGCTTCACCGTGAGTTGGAATCTCAATCAAGGACGCCAATATGGAAGCCTACTGTCGTAGAATCCCAAAGGTCCCAAGTGATGTGGTAGGTTTGACCCGCTACCGAGGGCTGCACGTTTTCTTCCTTATATTTAGGGCAAGGAGAGTGCCCTCCACGTTGGGTTAGCAGCGTGGAGAAGAGATAGATCGAGTGCGGTTCGGGCGGGCAAACAAGGCCCGTCTCGACTTCAAGGAGGCTCGGTTATTCAGCCGAGTTCTCCGGTTCTCGGAAAGATACTCAAATGTGATAACACTTCTGGTGTATCTTTCATGGGTACATGTGCAACGACTATTCTACGAACTTTCCCCAAAACCTGTCCTCCACAGTACACCCATTTTCTTTGGCATTATGGAGAACTGTACAGCTGTAGTGGTCCCCCCTAGTGCCGGTGTGCGCCGGTCAACGATACCGGCACTATAGCAGCAACGGGCACTATTCCGCACACTACCACATTGATTGGTGAATCCCTGCGCATCTGTCAAGCGATTCCACAGGCCCTATACTCGTAGCGGGCAACCGATACTATAGAGGGACCACTGCTGTACCAGGCACCAGGTGGTATATTGCGAGTAGGTACAACACATTAATTGTTGCCGAGTATGAGTATAAGTTCTGCAGGTATGTGTGTGGTGCGTGGTGGCGCATAGCAACAGCAGCTGTACAGAGTTGTGCTCCCACCCACAAGGTGCATACATCTCATCAGCCATCCGCAGGAGTCGCCGCAGGCCCACCAGCCACCCTGATTTCAAGCACTCCACCGGTCACGGTGCCAAGCGCAGCTCGCCTGCACGGGCCTCAGGCGCCTGCAAATATATACAGCGTATTTACTGGAAATGGTCACCTTTATTCGCGTAAGCAAAGACTGAAAGGTCCGACAAGACCCGACGGTCTTGAGCATCTTCTGTGCATGCCTGAAAATAACAAGACCTTAGATAATACAGTTAAAATGCTTCGTCTACGGGCCGTTTATTCGCAAATGGCTTCTGAGGTTGTGGCGCTTGGTTCTGGTGGTGCTGTACAAGTGAACTGTCGCCGAACCGCCACTTTCTGTCAGGCAGCTAGGCAGCGCAGGACGGCGGGGCAGTGACTATGGCTGTGGGTCCGGAGCCAGGTTTATGCTGTGCTTTTCTATCGTTACCATATACCGATACCTGTCACGTACCTTGGTACAACAAGAGTTGGTTCCTCTTTAGTCCCGGTGTGCGCCAGCCAACAATACCGGCACTATAGCAGCAACTAGCACTACTCCGCACACTATCACGTTGGTGAATCCCATTTGTGCATCTTTGTCAACCGATTCCACAGGCACAATAACGGGCAATCGACACTATATAGGGACCATTACTTCTGTACCAGGTGGTATAATACGAGTACGAGGTACAACGTTTTAATTACGGTGTCGCGTGCGAATACAAGCACTGCAGTTGTTGCGTTCGGTGGTGGACCACAGCACAGCAGCTGTACAGAGTTGTGCTCCCACCCACAAGGTGCAGAAATATCATCAGCCCTCCGAAGGGTCCGCCGGAGGCCCACCAACCACCCTTGTCCCAGGCACTCCACCGGTCAGGGTGCCAAGCGTAGCTCGCCCACACGATCCTCTCAGGTGCCTTCATTCGGGAATGCAAGAAAGAAAATCCGCAAACTCTCAAATATCTACATCTTCGGGGACCGATTCATACATGTGCAATTATTTGTTGGTTTTATATGGTACCAAGGGGCACTCACGCAAACTGTGTTGTTGCTGTTGTTGCTATCGTGTCGCTGTGTGGAGGACTGAGTAAAACAACACAGAAGACACAACAAGGTCAAGTTTGCACACGTCGAGCAGATAATAGACCTCGAGTTCATGATCTAGGCATTTCAGGGAATATACATTCCTGATGCGTGTAATATAGCTCAGAATATGATGCCGGGTGGGAGCGTACACTCGGCATGATCTACAGTACAAGTAGCAGTAGTAGCATCTGTTTCTTTCCGTTCGCGATATTGCTCTCTCACGCGTACGTTCTTTCAGTATGCCGGTTCCTGTTTCCTTGTTACAATAAAAAAGTAGTCGGGCCTGGAGACAAGCAACACGGATGATACTTATTCGATTTCGATACAAACACAATCTGTTGTAGGCCGTGAGAAGCGGAGGGAGCAGGTCGCGGCGAAAGGTGTTGGAACACCGTGGTCAACCAGAAGCTCATGGCATTTCGTTCAGTAGCCACATGTTTCCCACTCGACTTGGTCATGGTAGAAGTTCGCCATTCATGATTTTTCAACATGTTGCACTAGCAGTCCCCAAACCTGAGCAACGAGTTGCAAATCCTGGATGAGTACCCCCCCGCCCCCCCCCCCCCCCCCCCCCCCCCCCGCCCCCCCCAATCTGAGCACCGGCCCTGATCATCGGCTTTTGCTTTCATGTTTTTTTTCTCGAAGGTTTTTAACACAGGCCGCTGGTACCTAGCGGAGGTGCTCAACATAGAGGAGTTACTTCTGTGACTTCTTCATTATTTTAGCGTTCTGCAATTCCGCATCTCGTTGGAAACAGTGCTCATGGTACATGCTCACGAGCTTACATCCTGCTCTCTATTCTTGTGTAGTCGTCGCTGCCAATGCTATCTTTGGTCATTCCGCCACGGCCTCCTTTCCGCCCTCCCGCATTCAAACATTCAACTGTTAGGAAACCGTGCTAGGCCAACTCCTCGCACCGTCAATACGATAGTTCGAATCCTGATCCCTGATTTGTGTCGCGGAAGCAACGCCGGCGTGCATAAGAGCTCGATGGGACAACCCCCCCCCCCCATTCCCCCTTATAGGTTGGGTTGGGGTCGGTAGGCGACGACGCTGTAAAACACGCCTCTAACTGCGTGAGCTAGACAGTCAGGGTACCGTTTTTCTTTTAATTTGTTTTTGGCGGTCACCAAAGCTGGAGGTCGAGTTAGATCATTTGTGCGGGGTAGAGAACCTTTGCTCCGCACAAGGGGAATGGTCGTATCACGTAGTGTGTATATGGTAAGGCACCCGCGAGGCAGTTACATAGTGCTCTCATTGCTCTCTCAGGAAGTGGCCACACCATAAAATTAAATTAACTCATTGAAGCTGTCATCCATACGCAAGTCCGCCTCAGAGGCGGTTCTTGGCAGGATGCAGCTCACCCTCCATGCGACTCGCCCAATACCTCACGGCGCTTCGCGCTTGGTGCAAGCAATGTCTGCCTGGTTGGTGAAAACCCAACGTGCACCGTCCCGGCATTGTAGGGATGCGAGGGTCTATGGTCATACGACTACGGCCGTGCACGACATGAGTTCACCCCCGCTGAACCATGCACAGATTTGCCCATGTGGCAAAGCCATAAGAGAGTAGAATTCACATAGTGGAAGCTTGGAAGGTACAAGGAGGAAAGGGATGTGTTAGAGGAAGAGATGATGAAAAAAAACGAATGTGACATGGAGAAGTTTGGTACACTAGATAGTAGCGAGAAAACGATCGCTATCTTGGGAGATAGATGGTGGCCACAGGCGGCGAAACAGGAAGGGGATAAGATTAGCAAAACGTTTCTTGGTAATATATGGAAACAACGTAATGAGCGCCCAAATATTGGAGGTGTCTATTAGGAGTAGGAACGGTGCTCCGTCTCGAAAGGGATGCGTGGTCAATGGTCAAATGATTAAGGTAAGCAACAAATGAGTACCCCCCCCCCCCCCTTCGCTGAACCAAAAACTTAATACGATTCTGTTGTTTCACCCATGATCAAAATCCGATTCCTACCCCGGACCCGCATTCGATTCACAATCCGAATACTGATCGTAATCCTAACATCTATCCAATCCGAACACTATTCCGAATGCTAATCCTGATTGTTGTCACGGAAGGAAACGTCGGCGTGCATGAGAGCTAGACGGGACGAGCTCTCATCCCACCAGAGCGCCGCCGTTGTGAGTAATCTTACCGAGATGGGGGCTAACTACGTACCGCTCTTAGCCGCCTGGTGCGCTCAGCTGCTGCCGGAGATTGCGGAGGAGGAGGAGGTGAGGTTGCTGGTGGTGGTGGTGGTTGGGGGGAAAGGGCGAGGGGGTTGGTGATTTGGTGTGTTGGTGGTGGTGTTGGTATCTGTGGTGGCGGTGGTTTGGGGGGGGAGGGAGCGGAGGGGTGGGTGGGTGTATCGTCGGAGGTTTTGGTTTTGCGGGAGTGCGGGGGAGGAGAGGGGTGGTAGTTGTGGTTGTGCAGGGGGGAAGGGGTAGGTGCTGTTGTGGGTGTCGTTGTTTTTGGGAGTCTTCTTGACAACGACTTAGGATAGATCTTCCAGGGGTCGGGTTGCGGATTGTTGACGATTCTCGGGCTAGGAAGCACTTCAGAAGTTGGAATCAAGGCACGGACGTAGACGCAACCCAACCCCTAAACCCTAACCCTGACCCCAACCCGGACTTAAAACGGGCCAGAAATGCGGCTGCGCCGCGCTCGAGTTAGTATATATATAAACATGTATATTCCGAACTGTGGAACACGATTTGCGAACTGCGGACCATGATTTTACGCCTGAAACTTATACTCGTGGGGAGTTCCAATTTACCGGAAACTTAGAATCCTCCGCTGGAAGGCTTGCCCAAGTCGTTGGCAGGTTTAGTGGGTTTTGGTGTCGTTGGTTGGTATTGTCAATGATGGTGCTGGTGGTGGTGGTGCTGTTGGTTGTTGCGTTGTTCGACGCTGTTGTGTTTTGTTGTTCGCTGTCCAATTGCTATGCATGACTTACCCCCCCCCTGCCACAACATCGAATTTGCTATGCATAACCAGCACTCCCTCCCGCTTGCCGAACGCCTCTTCAACAAAACAAAACACGAAACATGAATTATAAAAAGGTGATCCAGCTGAGATCCCTGCGGTCCGAGTTCCAGAGATCGGCCCAACACCCGTTCAGGGCAAGGGACTCAGCACCCTCCTCCTCCCACTCTCCTGGGCTACCCTCAACCAAATCATCGGGAAGCACAGCAGCGGCGACAGCTGCAGCCACGACAAAAGCAGCATCAGCGAGGGGGGGAGGGGGAGAAAGAGGAGGGGGAGGACGCCAACAAGGAGGAGCAGCAGGGGAAGGAGGCGACAGGAGAGGAGCAAGCGAAGGGTTAGGAGGACGAGGAACGAGAGGAGGTTTGTCGAGAACGGCGGCAGCATCCGAAGGGGCCGGGACGTCGGTATCAGTGCCACCAGCTCTAGGCTCCCGTTATCCGTCGAATTCCTCTGCCACGGCGGGAGCTACGGGAACTTCGACTTCAATTTCAACGGTTACCAACAAGGGGACGCGGGAAAAAATTCCCTCTCTGCGGTCCTCCCTCGAGCAGCGCCCCCCTTTCTTCTCCTCGAGAACTTCGCCCCCCCCCGCTGCTACCACCACCATCGCCACCAACAACAACGCCACCGCAATACAAAATAACCCTACCAACAACACCAGCATAATCAACTCCGCCAATAATAGCACTAATAGCAACACCACCGCGGCTCCCTTCCAGCGGTACAGGCGACCTTCCGAGATCAAAGCAGCAGCATTGGCAGTGACAGCAGCGTCAGCAGCAACAGCCTCTGCTATATCCTTGCCGTCACCCTTCGGGGGCGTCTCTCGAAAGGGGTCGGGGTCAAGCCTGTCCAAGTTCACCGTGGCTGAGGCAGCTTCTAAGGCAGCTACTTCGGCGTCTGTCGGCGGTGGGGGGGGGGATGNGGGGGCGGGGGCTGGGGGTGGATCGGAGCAGAGGAGACCCACGCTTACACTTAAGGCGGCAAGGGAAGCGGCTAACTCTAAGGCCAAGGCTGCTGCTAATGCGAAAGCCTCTCGGGGGTTATAAAACGTATGGAATCGTTGTGTGTGGAGGTGTGGAAAGCGGCTATGTAGATCAAGGCTAAGTGTAAGGCTGGTGCTGATGCGAAATACACTCGGGGGTGACGAAGTATCGACGGGTTTGTGTTGACGGGATGCTATTGCGGATGGCCGCTAGGCGAAGGCTAAGGCTAAGGCTGCTGCTAATGTGAAAGCCGCTCGGGGCTGATGAGAATATTGACGCCTTTTGTGTCAGATGGATGCTGAAAGCCGGGGTTGTTACTGCGTATGTCGGCACCGGATGCCGAAAGTTGGGTGCAGCAAGGCTTACGCTGCTGCGAAAGCCCCTCGTGGTGGTTCAAAATATGAATTGGTTTTGTGGCAAGCGGTTGCTGAAAACAGACGATGAAAACAGTGCGTGTGGCGAACGATGAAATCACGGCTAAGGGTAAAGTAAAGCTAAGACTACATATAAAGTTCAGGGTAAGGCTGAGGGTTAGGTGAAGGTTTCTGCTAGGAATTAGACCAAGGCTAAAGCTCAGGGGCAGGCTCAGGCTAAGAATTAGGCTTAGGCTAAGCTACACTTCAGGATAAGGCAAAGGCTCCAAGGCTGAGGCCCAGGCTAAAGATTAGGCTAAGGGTTCGTCCAAACGAGGAATAACCAAAACGAACACATATATGATTTGCTCGTTTCGAGAAAACCGAGGGTGCGCTACAAACACAGCATACGCGATAAAAACAATGCTTGAACATAAAACGAAAACGACTCAACGGTCGAAGTGGAGCACCAGCACACTGATGCATCATCCAACTGTGGTAGAGGCGGCGCCCAGCCTTGTAAAATGAGTAGAGTGTGCGCACACAGCTAGCCGACCACACTGTTCTGATGGAATGGAACCGCGTTGATGCAAAGGTGCATGACAGGCCCTTACACAGGCGGACAGAGTCAAGGTGCTGTAGCGCTCCTCAATGTAGACATAAAACTCTTATATCAATATGGTCGCACCCAGCGAGCATGGCTCACGAAGAGTAGAGTATTATAAATCCCTTCAGGGTTTAGTTTCTGTTTCGGCTAAAAATACCTCTTCTTTTCTTGACCGTGGTTTTTTTACCGCGCTTTTTTGACCGTGTTGTTTTCACGTGTTTTTTTTACCCCTTTCGCCGCCGGGCGAACATCTGGCCTCAAGAAAGCTACGACCGCGCGCTCGTGGCGGTGCCTTCGCACATTTCACGCCCCGCTCCGTGGGAAGTCTCGTGGATCTGCTCGGTCAGCTCGGCGAGGAATCCCGCCCCCCGTGAAAAAGTGCCTTATTGGCTTGATCAAAGAGTTATCACCATTTCCAAGACGAAAATAATGAATACTAAGGAAAACGTGTTGATTGCTCGTTGTCACGATTAGTACGAATATTCATCACCGTTATCTTGATTACGAGACATGATTGTATAAAATAATGACTTTTGAATCTCGATTAACATATAACAGACGACTTTCCTAATTGAGAATTGCCTTTCCGATGAGAATGAAAATCGAAAATATTGTTTTTCGAGTAGTAAGATATGTACCTCCCTCACAGACCTTTTTTCCACACGTCGATGACAAAAAAACGAAATCGGCATCGGCAGTCTCAAGATATCGAAGATCCCAGGAAATCTGGATTTATGGGCGAGAGGTACCTCGCTCGTAAATGCAAATTCACCTAAATCCTTGATTTTTCGAGCCTGTCAAGCTGATTTCAATTTTGTTTTCGTGGATCGATACCTATCACCGAGGAACATATTTTTTAGGTCAAATTTTGATCTTGAGCGAAATACAACTCTTAAAAAATAACAAAGTACTAAAATCGATTGTCATTCTCATCGGGAAGGCAGTTCTCAATTAGGAAAATCGGCTGTTATTCCACAAGTGTAACTTGTGGTCTTTGGAACCGATTTAAAAAACCTGTCTGTCTGTCTGTCTGTCTGTCTTTCTGTCTGTCTGTCCCCCGAGAGTCAGTCTAGGCCCCCCCACGGCCAAATTTCTTTCAAAACTGCTACACCCGTACCGCACGCAACAGGTCGGTAGCCCTCGAGGAGGCGATCGTCATGGTCCAAACCATACCTAATGGGGTGCCCTGTTTGTGGAGTATTCAGTGTTAGCTGCCAGCATCCGCGAGCCGAGCAGCAGCAGTCGTGGGGTGGCACCATTCTACTAGGTTGCAGTGTTAAACACTCGGCCCTATACCCTTGATAGCGTAAGTTTGCCTTGCTTGACCTGACATCATTGTGGAACCCAAATTTTACACCTACCGACCACGGCAGACCACGGTAAAAACCGGATTTTCCAAAACTTGCACTTGGGCAGGCTGAGACACATATATATGATACGGGTTCAAAGCACTCGTAATTATATGATCTACAAGGTTCCCCTCCGGGACGTGGTTAGGGGAGTGGCGCAAGGACAAATCGAAAACCTACTATTAATACAACATGCGATATTGTATCATACGCATATCGTATTGTATACTGGTATTAATAGTACATACATACGACGTTATGAAATATCTGCGTATAACTGTACAAAATGTAGACCTTTTAAAAACCGCACCTGCATTTTTGGGGGTATAACATACTCGGGAATATGATGGAACCATTACTATTGACTCGATCGTTCTTAGAGATTATTTGTTAATGACCCCGCCAAACATTTTATCATATTTGTCAATATTTTATTGTTGTGGCGCTCAAGGTAAGGGAGCTCTACACACGGCACACCCCGCACACGCACGCACACGTGACACATGGGACACAGCAGTGCTCGTACAGCAGTAGTGGTGGGATAATATTTGCAGAAGAAGTAGAAAAGGATGCACCGAAGAAGGGGCTGAAACTCTCGACCACACCAGCCTCAGAAATCCACTTGGTTTTTGTTTGCTGTCTGTCTTACATATGCGGGGTCTGAGTTGTATTATACGTGCAATACAAAAAAAGTTGGAAAACAAAAAAAAACATATATCGCTGTGAGGATCGAACTCAGGCCTTCATATCCAAAATCGGACATGGTGACCATTTGACTAAGTTACCAAAACATATTTGCCCAAATACCGGTCGGTGCAGTAGTATTATTTGTCGCGGCTCGCGCCAGGCGCACGACAGGCCGCACGTACATTATGCAAGCACAGCCGCTGCAGGCAGCAGCGCAGGAGAGGTGTGGTGGTGATTGCTGACGACGGATGCAAGCCTTCGATGAAGCAACCACTAACAGCTACAGCAGTACGAGGCGAACCTGCCGCCGGAACGTCTGCCGCTGCTTGTGCTTCTAGGCGGGGCTGTGACCTCGTTTCTCGTTTGTGTTCGTTGCATGTTTTCTGATGGTCTCGTATTACGGAGGCCCATAGTATCCAGGCCCGGCGGATTTACTTTTTTTATTCAATTTCTCGGAATTATTGTGTTTGTGGCCATTTTTTCCGCTCTTTTTTCGAGGAAGCTATCTGCGTTTGGACTAACTTGCGCTTACTCAGCCGCACACAGGGGCGCTACAAAGCAGTACTTACAACCGACGGAAAGCCGAGGACTTTAGCTTTCCAACGATGCTACTTGTAGCCGAAACGATAAAGTTGCACATGAGGCAGAGGTGGGAAGGTGGGTACGGCTGCCCATCTTTAGACCCAAGTATCTCAAGAACGACCAAGAGTTGCGGAAAACGCTTACAGGATTCTGCGGCCGACATCCCTAGCTTTCCATAAATGCATAATACGCCAACTTCCGAGGAGATCTGGTCTTGAAACATCTCCCCCCGTGAAATATAGTACGATTTGAGTACCACTATTTTACCACCTCTGCTCTCACCTCCAACAACGTACTTTTGGCTACAAGTTGCATCATTGGAAAGCTGAAATCCTCGGCTTTCCGCGGGTCTTAAATATGGGTGTACAGTGTGCCCTCTGTGGGTCTGCGTGGCTGCTGATTACTCCACATGCAAATACGTTCCGTAGAAAATCAGGGAAAAATTGGCCACACAAACAAAAATTCCGAAATGAAAAAGTACATCCGCTGGGCCTGGATACTATGGGCCTCCGTAATATTAATAGCAATGACACCTGAGTTCAAATCGCACCGTGGTGAGATATTTCTTTTTTTGCAACAATAAAAAGGAACCAACTGCTGGGAGCGCTTTCGTAGCGTGGGTGGGCGGAATTCGACGCGAGTCGACGGGGGAAAAAATGCTGATATATTCTCGCGATCAAAATGCAAGCCACGTACCATAGTGGCGAGGGGGGAGAAGAGCCTAGCTAGTGACCCCGGATCTGAGTTAGTACTACAGAGGGAGATAACAGGGAAGGGCGAAGATAATAAATGAGATCGGGGAGAGGGGGGTGTATGGGAGGACTCATAGTCCGGAGATGAGACCTTATCATCCCCGGGTGCGGCGGGACATCGACCATGAGCCCCAGCTAAACCTGAAATCTGCCAGCGGGGTTGGAGTCTCCACACCTTGCGGAACGGTATCGACTTGGGGGATGTCCGTTTTCGTCCTTGGACTGCTGGAGTCGTAGACGGGGAGAGGGGGGTGTATGGGAGGACTCATAATCCGGAGATGAGACCTTATCATCCCCGGGTGCGGCGGGACATCGACCATGAGCCCCAGCTAAACCTGAAATCTGCCAGCGGGGTTGGAGTCTCCACACCTTGCGGAACGGTATCGACTTGGGGGATGTCCGTTTTCGTCCTTGGACTGCTGGAGTCGTAGATTTATGGAAAACGTTCACAGATGCTCCGAGTATTCTCGGAGTATCGGGTATTTTTCGTACTCCGAGTACTGAGGACTGGTCGCCTAAATACTCTGAGTGCTTGGAGTATGAGCGGTACTGAAGGCGCAAATACTCCTTAGTACTGGGAGTATGAGCAGTACTTATCCTCGAGTACATTATTACCCGGAGTATAAACATCTAAATTTCTCGGAGTACCTTGAGTATCGAGAGTTTTGAACACCTAAATGCTTCAGCATCTGAGTAAAATACTCCGAATAATACTCTAACCCGGAGTGCCCCGCAGTATAACCCTGAAATACTGCGAGTATTACTTGTACCTCGGAGTATGAAACCCTGGAATACTCTGAGTATTGAAAGTGTTAGCAGTACGAAATGCCAAAATACTGCGAGTACTCGAAGTACGAGCATTACAGGATGCCTAAATACTTCGAGAACAGAAAGTTATCCAGAGTATCGAACCCCAAAATACTCGGAGTACAGCAGTATTGCAGAGTATTGAACCCCGAAATACTCTTAACTCAAAAAGTGTCGAGAATATTCATACCCGAAATACTTCGAGGACGAGCAGTATCCAGGAGTACATACAGCTCAAATACTGCGAGCACACGAAGTACCAGAAGTATGTGTGTGTTGTCTTCACATTAAACCTGTTCTTTCTACTCAACCACGTCAGTACACCCAGTGCCTGTGCTGATTCCCAATCCTAGAGATAAAAATTCTGCGGTCAGACTGTGAAACAGAGAAAAACCAAAACAAAATAAAACGCAAATTAATGGGTAAAGCAAGTGAGATGCTTAACGTACTGGGTACAAGAACACAACGACACGAGCCGAACCAAAAAATAAGAACAAAAAGACAAATAAAAAACGAATTCTGAAATGAAACATAGTACAAATGACGCAAATGACACAGGGAGACAGAAGCGCCCCTAGAAGAAAAGCACACGTGCCCAAGAGGAACATATTAACTGCTGCACGGGCGAGGCAACATGAAAAAGAGGAAGACACCGGCATAGGGTGGAAACAAAGAGAGAAACAAGGCGAAAAAGCAAGACAGAAATCACGAGAGAGGAAAAGAGAAAAATCGTCCTCAAGGCAAGCTCAAGGCGTATATATGTCGAATACTCATTACTTTATTCCAAGCTACTCCGGGCATCTGTGAAGACTTTTTGATCCGGGGATGGGACCTGATCATTCTCTGGTGCGGCAGGACTGCGACCTTTTCCCGGGGGGCAACTTTCGCCGCGCGCTGGCTGCATGAGCTCGGCCAGTCAGAAAGCAGCCCATGGGGTCGGGGTTTCCACACCTTGTGGGGCGGTATCGACCTGCGTGATGTCAATTTGAATTTTCATCCACGTGTTGCTGGAATTGTAAATGTTTTGGTGGACTCTGATCAGTGGATGGGAGTTTGTCGTCCCCAGGTGCAGGGGGACCTGGATGATGTCCCGGGAGGCAACTATCGCCTCGCGCTGGCTCCATGTGCCAGTCAATCGGAAGTTAGCCCGTGGGATTGGGGTTTCTACACCTTGCGGGGCGGTATCGACCCGGGGGATGCCCGTTCTCGTCCCGAGTTAGAGTTGTAGATATATTGAAGGCTTTCTGGTCCGTGGATGGGAGCTTATAGTCGCCGGATGCGGCGAGACCTCGATGTTGTCCCGGGGGGAAATTATTTCCGCGCACTGGCTCTATGACCCCCAGCCAATCATAAATCAGCCAGTGGGGTTCGGATTTCCGTACCTTGCGGGCCGGTGTCGATCAGGGGAATGTCCGTGTTCGTCCCCGGATTGTTGCATTTGTAGATGTATGGATGGATTTATGATGCGGGGGTGGGGTATTATCACCCCCGCGGCGACTTTTCGCCACGCGCTGGCTCCATGGGCCCCAGCCAAAAACCAAACAAAATGAACGCAAAGGAATGGGTAAAGCCATTGAAATGCCAACGTACCGGGTACGAGAACACAACGACACGAGCCAAACCAAAGAGTAAGGACAAAAATACAATAAAAACGGATGATGAAATGAAACATAATACACATGATGCACGGAGTCAGAAGCGCCCCTAGAAGAAAAGCATGCGTGCCCAAGAGAACATGTTACTGCTGCACGGGCGAAGCAACGCGAAGAAGAGGAAGACACCGGCATAGAAGTACGTGCAAATAATGCAGAAGGTATTGTACGTACATATTCGACCAGCAGGCGGCAGCATGGTAAAAAAAAACGAGAGTTCGTATATACGTACGTGCACAATGTTTATTATTGTTAGTTTCCTTCTTCGTCTACATAATGAACGCTTTGTCCGCACTCCTCGGTTTTAGGTCATAATGCAGCAGTGCAGTTGCGTGTGTCTGTTTTGCTGCTGCTGCTGCTGCTGTGCATTATGTTGACCGTCTGCTGCTGGCGAGGTAACCTGTTTTTCTTGCGTCGCCCTTACTACGTCGTATATCAAGACCACTCCGTAGGAAAGCCTTGTATATATACCTGGTATATTACAGTAGTATATGTACAGGCATCCTGCTGGAGCTTTCGCATGCATACCGTACGTGCTGTTTTCCTGAAAACATATGTATACATCATATGTAAAATATATAGAATACGACTCGTACGAGGGGTATATTCGGGGCCCTCATCGTTTCTATCGGTTGATAATGCTCTCCAGACCGATATCGTATTGGCGGCACACTATGTCGAGGGACGTAGCCAAGCACATCAGATGCTTTGTATCGTGCCTACCTCGCAGACGACGCAGGTGCTGTTGCCGTTACCACAGCTGACTTGCGAGGGGTGTGCTACTGGCGCAGCCCTCGTTGAGCGTGCTTTCCAATCAGACATATTATTATGGGCAGCGGCCAAAAAAAGGTATACCTCGTCCATTTGCGGCCAAAATCAGGTACATACTTAAAACCAAGTAAAAAACGCACTCCACGTGCGCTGCCATTGGTCCAAAACTCGTTGTACCGGTTTTTGCCTCTTCAAAACCCAGGTATACCTGATTTTGTCTACTCTGCTTGACTTTCACCTTTTTTTTGTCGTTTTTAAGCCAATCAGAGGCCCTTCATAGTTCCACCCTATGCCCCCTATACAAATGCCGACGTACGCGGAGACCCCCTTCTCCCTTCGCACCTCGCACTACACGCCACTCGAGCGACACACACACATATCTGCCTGCACACCTCCGCCGAAATAATACGAGATAGAAGGCTCCCCTTCGGGATTGTGGTTGACTTGGAATACCAGGGGTGTCACAAAAGTTGAGAAGGGAGAATACAGCAGCAGGTGTTCGTTCCTCGCACTATTAATAGCAGCTACTCGTATACGTAGCCACCGGGCGAGCACGAAGAGCATGAAAAAACTCTACTTTGCATAGCAAGGAACGGCAGGTTCGTGGGGTGCGTTTTAAACTTGATTTTAGTATGTACCTGTTTTTGGCCCCGAACGGACCAGGTGTACCTGTTTTTGGCCGCTGCCCTATTATTATCATCGAACTTTTAGTTGGCGTAGAGTATAGGCGTTAGACACACCCGAACGAGCTTGATATACTCGTACGTATTGGGTACGAGTACTCGAAACGCATCCGTAAATGTACGTGCATTCACGATACGCTCCCCGAGCCCCAACCCAAGTACAACACGCTTCTCGGTGAAGCATGAACTTGCAGCCGTCACACCCTACGACACCAGCAAACGACATATGATATATACCTGGTATGCAGGTGTGTACCTGATGTGCTTGTATATTTTCACGTGTACCCGCGTTATTAAAAATGTTTCAAATCTGCGGTATGCAGCTATGCGTATGTATGCGCCATATCGTGCTGACCAAGAAAGGTGTGGCTTGGAAAAACTGCTCGTACACCGATGAAATCCGATTCAAAGAAACCGGAAATCGGCTTCAGGCTGACTTTCTTATTCTGGGCTCGCGCGACAGCTCACCTTCTAATGCTGCGTTTTCTTATTTAGGTCCCCGAGCCTAAACCACCAAATCGCCAATCACCCAAATCATGGATGTATATCAAGCAGATGGATTCGTCGGTCACAGGTTGGAACTCGGCTAGATACGTCGTAATACGTCGTGATACGTATGCTGGTGCTTGGTATCCGCAGTCAGCCTGATGATTTGGTTGAGAGTGGAAGAGGTACCGTCCGTAAAACAAGAGATTGTTGGTTGCTAACTTTTAGGCATTTGTTTTGTGATTTTGTGCGTATAAGAGCAGGCACAATAATCAAGAACAATATAAAAGTGCCCGTGCCTCTATTATGGTCCTTTTTCCTGGAGAGCATTATTGTCCAATTTGTTACAGAATTATTTGTGGATTTCTGTACGAAATACGAAGGCGTTCTGTCACCATTCACTGCTCATTTGAACCGATAGCAAAAAGGCGTGGAAACGTTCACATATAAATACCTATACATTTACGTATACCTGCCCTTCGTTAGTTATGAGTGGACCGTAAGACATCTCTTCTTCGTGACGAGCGGCCCAACATTTGATGCACAGCTCTTCGAAATAGCTTTTAGTTTTTTACTTGTTGCTGGCAGCAGCACGACTTTACTCTATAGTCCGTACGTTAGTTTGTCAGCAACGACGACATTGAGCTTGCGACGACAAAGCAAGGCAAAGCATGGCTGGCATTTGTACAGCAGCAGCTTCGCCGCCAACCGCTTTGCCGTAGGCATAGTTATTCAGGTCATCAGACAGAGCTTATGATGTGCATCCGCAGCACACGATCAACTGTTGCCATAGCGCATGCCTACGTAATTTGGCTGCGGGCGCGAGAGCTACATGCAGCAGCAGCAATGGGTGGAAGCAGCGGGCGCTTTGGTGCGCAACCACCATAACGTAGTTGGTCGATGGCCGGCATTTGTACAGCACCGGGGAGAAACACCAGCACACAGGCTACCAGATAGAGGAGCTCATGATATACTGCTGTACAACCGGCATTTATTGAGCGTAGAGAAACACCACCATACAGACTATCAGGCAGAGCTCATGGAGTACTGCTGTACTGCAGCCCAGCAGTCAGTACTCAATCGATTTCTACAACGGTAGTTTAAAAGGAAGGAGTGTGGCTGCGGGGGCGGAACTGCTGTATTCCGTGATCATATACGTTTTTCGCTGAACTGCTCCTGTACAGATCACAGACCATCCGGGAGTGTTGTAGCGTAGTTACTTCCCCGGTGAAAAGCTTGTTTCTTTTTGCACTTCCTCTGCGCAAGAGGCACGCTTTGTATTATTTAGAGGAAATCCATGGGAACTTCTCTGAAAAATAATTTGAATTGCTCCAAGAAAGTAAACAAGTCGTACCCGTACGAAGTACGTTCCAGGGTACGAGTATCATACAATACGTACACCCCCTCAATGTACGCGGGCAAAGTGTCTTCATTGAACCGGTCGCCCCGGTGGGCTAGCAGGTAACCACGAAGCTTGTTAGCGTCAAGGTCACGAGTTCGAGCCCCCCCGAGTGCATGCTCGTAGGGACTTTTTTCTCGCAGAATATCTTGACTAGCTGAAAGCGCGAGAGCGTGAGTTAGCAAAATTCGATGAAAATCGACGAACATTGGGAAGGCTGAACCCTCTGCGCGATAAAAAATCAAGGCAAGAGCCGTAGTGGGGGAGGAGGGAGAGGAGCCTACTTTGTGACCCCGGATCTGAGTTACGACTAGGGAGGGAGAAAGACGGAAGTGCGAAGATAATAAATGGGATGGAAAAAAAAAAAAAATTGTCTTCGGGTCTGATGAAAAAAGCAGGTACACGTTGTCGACTCGTCCATGGACCAGCATAGACCACAGTATAGGCTGCTCTGTATTGTTTGTTGCTGCTCCGCTACGGCTGAGGTACTGCGTACGGGGGGGGCACAACCTTACTACTATCCCTATCTTGCTTTGCCCGCATTTGGACGGTTCGCTGTAGGCTAGTCGTAGCTTTAAATGCACTGTAAAATTGCAACCCATTGTGGCCACGCTAATCTAACAACACATTTTGTGATATAGATGTACTCGATTACTTTACCAAATATCATACTTGTCTCCTCTATTCGGGTTATATAGTATCAGTGCGCAGAATGATCATGGGATACCCTTGTTACATTGTCCTGCTGACCCGGGTAGTATCCAGGGGAGTCACTGAACCATATCCTTAACGAGGAATAAACGCATAACACGCGCGAACGGCTTATTATAAAATCGAGTAGTAACTACTAGTTTCCTAGTACATCACGAATCCTACACCAATACCACAAATAACACAGAACAAAAATTCTACGCAGCTCGCAAAGTTGAGTATCTACTATTCAATCGGTTGAACTCACAGCTGACGTATTTATATTAATTTGATTTAATCCCCCATACAACTGCTTTTTTTGGCGGACTCGTAGCCCAAACCCACAAGCAAATTGCATTCGTGCAAGAATCAACTCTCATCTTACGACCACTCCAAGGAGAGCCTTGTACATACAAGTACATGTAAGGGACCTAGTGAACATACATACATATTTTGGAGAACTAAAAAGATAATCGGAGCAAAGAAAAGTTCGCAAAAAATAAACATGGAAAATGTGGAAAACGTAGGGCAAAAGGTACTTCGATAACAACAGCCCTTACGCTATATTTGCTCAAACGCCTGTGACTGCAAACAGCTACGACCACTTCTTCTGGATCTCCTCCGTATACTCTCAGGTGAAAAACCGCGTGCGTGCGTGAACCTGTCTATAGATTTCCCACATGCACCATGAATGAGGAATGATGAGTACGTAAAACAGCGATCCTCTATGCCGACACGACCTGATCAACGGGACTGGAATGGACCGTGGATCGCCGTGGGTCCGCGACTACAAAAGCCAGGGAGTTACTGTGTTTGGTAATCTATGTATGGATCAATGTTTAATCACATGACAAAACCAAAAAGACCTGCCTGTGTAATGTATACCTGTTATATAAAAAACGTAATCTCCGGCTTGACTTTTTCACCCCCGAGATGAAATGCGGTACACACTCAACATGTAAATACAATACAAGAGCTCCGCATGGGTAGGGCAGGGAAGGAGTTGGAATCGTTCCATCCGACATAAACGAAAAATAAAATAAAGGAATGACAAGAGTTTAATCCGAATCCATTTACGTCACCCATGCTTCGGGTAGGGCAGGGAAGGAGTTGGAATCGTTCCATCCGACATAAACGAAACAAAAATAAAAGGAATGCCAAGAGTTTCATCCGAATTCATAAATTATCAGGAGATAAAGGTTCAAAACAAGGAAATCAAGCATACGAGTAGTTGCAACACACGTTGCTGGCGTTGAATGCGTTGTCATTGATTGGAAGTCAGCGCATGAAAAAAACACAAAAAGTGCAGCAACAGTGCAAAAGCCACGATGAACAAAAGAGACATTTGCGCTAAAACTGACGATTGAACGCGATGAATGATACTTTGAAAATATATACAAAGCTTCCGTGCTCGGCCTGCAGCTGCTATAAATAGCCTCGCAACATACAGCAGCACAACTGTACGTTCAGCAGTAGTACATTAATATTAATGGTACAGCAGATGTGGCCAGTTCACAGTTCGTACCCAGTCAGGTATTATGCGGCAAATCAAATCTACGGGTACCGCAGCTATGTTGGGGTATCGTGTCGTCTGGACGATAGTATTTATTTCGTCTCCCCCAATTCAGAAAATAAATGATTACCCTCCTTTTTATAATATGTACGCACATAAAACGAGTCACGCTCTTTCAGTTTGTTGTTATCGTATTGTGTTAGTATCGCAATCGAATGAGTAACATTCGCGTTGCTAGTCTCCGGTCTTACTAAAAAATAAGGTGTTGAGAAAGGGCCGTTATTATCGAGCAAGTTTTGTCCAATGTGTTACAGTAGTATCACAATCGAATGAGTATCATCCGCGTTGCTTGTTTCCAGTCTCACTCTATCGTAAAATAAGATTGTTGTTAATGAGAGTGTTGGAGGTGCTGATCGGTTCAAGCGGGAGCTGTACGATATGGCGGATGCCCCGTTCACTCTAAAGGTGCGCATGCTAAAGGCCGAGGTGATGGAGACACTGCTGTACTGGTGTGTGACGTGGACCCTTGGCCAGGAGCACTTCGCTGAGCTCCGAACGGCAAACCACAACTTCCTCTTACGGATCATTGGTTTCCAGCGCCGACAACGCATCGACCATCTCATCATGTCGTCAGCCAAGGCTCTCAAGAAGGCACAATGCGTGAGCGTTGAGACAACCATCCGCAAACGACGCCTCCTCTTTGCGGAGGCCGTACAGCGCACGACCAATGAGCGGCTGACCCGGCGGGTGATGTTTGGGATGATCGTCGCGGGGACGAACCCGGGACCTGGCCGACTAGAAAATAACCCAGGGCCCAATGTCTAGCAGATGACCTCAGGGTTTTTCGAGCAACAGAGGGCTCCACAGAAAGCTCCCCTTTACTGTTCGGAGCAGAGACGTTACTCATTGTTAAATTTTAAATTAAAATTAAACAGTCTAAAATAAACGTACCAGGTAGACTATAGTGTTCCGACGAGTTGACGTGATAGAGTGGGTCTACTATTTGTAGCCATTGTAGTATCACCAGTTATGCGAATATATATATATTATTCGAACTCACACGTTTCTCCGACATACGACCTGATCCGTTGAGTCTACCAACCGTCCTGCCATTGATATATCTCTAGTATACAAGGAAAAACAATTGACCAGGTTTCAATAATTTTCCATATCTACCATAAAGTTGATGACGTACTACTTTATCTTTTCCGTACCACCTACTGCTGCATATTCTTATATATTGTGCTATAGTATTGAAACTATATTAACAATGACACAGTTTCCTGTTAGATCAATACC
>MEHQ01003528.1:352563-371598 GCA_008828725.1 Saccharina japonica
TTTTAATTATTTCTTCCCCCACAAATAGACACACACTTCGTGAATTCTACAGCCTCAGATTGTGTCCCCCTCATACGGGATGTACATCCTACATGAGGACATATAAAACCCGTAAGTACGCGCGATCGAAGTATTACACTCAGATACGTCGTAGCAAAGATGAGCTTCGACGAAATCCTCGAGCTCACAGCTGTTGTTTTTCATTTATTTTTATATTTTGTGCCGTCGGATTGAGAGGAACGAAAAACTCGGTTTCCGATCCACTTGAAATTCGACGGGTTGTGCCTGGATCGTCAATCGGATCGATTTCGCAGCTTCCTTTTTGTCTTCAAGGGGTCGGTCGATACGAGAGTTGAAAACTTAGTCGTGTCCTGCTCGCGGGTTCTCGTACGAGGTGCTGCGCTACGAGCAGCAGCAGCAGTAGAGAGCAGCAGCAGCAGCAGTAGAGCAGTCAACCCAGCATCAGAGCGGTGTCCAGGCTGCTGTTGGGTGGTTTGACCATGCGCGTGTTTAGAGGGGTGGAGAGAGATGAAGTTGGCTACAAAAGCGTTTTTCGAGTTTTGCGACGGGATTCGTGAATTGGTTTTCTCAATCGAAAAACTTCGGATCGAAAAAGGTACCTTGGTATTTTTCAACAGTATAAAGAAAGCCCGATTGTGTCTCCAATCGGCAATCGCCTTTTTAGATATCCACGTACCCGATTGCATAAGAAGTAGCCTTCATGCTTCGAAATAAATAGTGTCTCAACAAGCGCAACCCTAACCACTACTTACTGGTTCCAGAGTGTTGACGACGGTCGACCGAAGACAAAACGAGTACAGAGAGTGCGGCACTGCCGGTGCGCAGGTCCCATCTACGATATCCCAAGACACAAGTGTGTTGTGATATGTTCTTTTTGGAGAGGCCCTGCGTTGAAACAACCCCCTTCCACTACAACTTACAACTACGTACTGCTGTACGCTTATGATTCAGCTACAATAAAATGGCAAGTAGAGAGAGGCCCTTACCTGGGATCGAAGTCGTTCGTAGAAACATGTAGCGGGTGTGCTGTGAGGACAGTACAGACAGCATCCCCCCCCGCGCCGCAACAATCGAGCACCGGGCCATTCACCTCCACGTGTGCTAGAAGAGCTCGCAACTGTCGTTAGGCGAAGCCAAGTAAACGGCAGGTGGCACGAACAGTCGTGGGCGGTATATGGCATGTGGTTTTGTCGCCAGGTGGTCAGGTGCATTGAGTACGAGTATGTTTGTTTTTGTTCATGGTGTAATGCATTAGGGGACCGAACCTGGGATTTGTGGCTAGGGGACCGGTGCATTAGGGGACCGAGTCTGGAATTTGGGCTAGGGGACCGGTGCATAAGGGGACCGGGTCTGGGATTTTGGCTAGGGGACCGGTGCATTAGGGGGCCGCATCCACTGTTTTAGCTAGGGGAACCGTTTGGTACGGGACCGAAAACTGGACTTGGGCTGTTAGTGTGCACTCGTTCGAGCTTCAACGTTAAAACATTCTTCTTCCCGCGAAGACTGTTCCGTTTCTTTCGCCGTGCCGTAGTCGGGCATTATAATCCATGGTACGTATCTGCTTTGTTATATAATCGTCGACGAGGCTGAAAAACACGCCAGGGTCAACTCACCGTTAGAAAACAGACGACTGGCGAGTACGAGTTTGTACTCAGTACTTCGGTCAATGTAGGCAAAGTGTCATGGATAGTCATATTTCGTTCTGAATGACTTGGAAAATATTCCCGGACTGATAATAAGTTGAATCATGGCATCGCATGAATGCGGAATGATTGAATTTTAATTAAATTCCCGTGGAAAATATTTCCTGAATGAAAAAACGTCATGAACATGCATCGCATGAATGCGGTATGATTATTTTTCAATGAAGACCCCCTGACATATTCGTACCGTTCAAATTCCCAAACTCCAACCACCGTATTTTTTGCTAATCTAGCAAATGCAGACATGTGCTATAACCAAACCGGGATCATGTCGATTTATTCGCGACATAATGTCTCAACTTCGTACCGATCGAAACAAGAACCAGCGCGGGAAACACCTCTTACCCAGAACATATTTCAATTATAAGGCACGCGCGTCTTTTCCTGCCCGATCCAGTACTTCGTGCCGAACGACTTCGTACCAATCAATCTGCCACTAGCGCTACGTAGAAAACCGACTTCGTACCGATCAAACTCCCCCCATCGATGCTGATCGAAACGATAACCAGCGCGGGAAACCCCTCTTACACAGCACATATTTCAATTAAAAGGCACTCGAGCTTTTCCGGCCCGATCCAGTACTTGTTGCCGAACGACTTCGTACCAATCAATCTGCCACTAGCGCTGAGTAGAAAACCGACTTCGTACGGATAAAACTCCCCCCATCGATGTTGATCGAAACGAGAAACCAGCGCGGGAAACCGCTCTTACCCAGCACATATTTCAATTAAAAGGCACGCGCGTCTTTTCCGGCCCGATCCAGTACTTTTTGCATAACGACTTCGTACCAATCAATCTGCCACTAGCGCTACGTAGAAAATCGACTTCGTACCGATCAAACTACCCCCATCGATGCCGATCGAAACAAGAACCAGCGCGAGAAACCCCTCTTACCCAGCACATATTTTCATTAAAAGGCACGCGCGTCTTTTCCGGCCGGATCCAGTACTTTTTGATGACCGACTTCGTACCAATCAATTAGCCACTAGCGCTACGCAGAAAACTGACTTCGTACCGATCAAACTCCCCCCATCAATGCTGATCGAAACGATAACCAGCGCGGGAAACATCTCTTACCCAGCACATATTTCAATTAAAAGGCACGCGCGTCTTTTCAGGCCCGATCTAGAACTGTTTGATGAATGACTTCGCCCCAATCAATCTGCCACTAGCGCTACGCAGAAAACCTACTTCGTACCGATCAAACTCCCCCCATTGATGCCGATCGAAACAAGAACCAGCGCGGGAAACCCCTCTTACCCAGCATATATTTCAATTAATAGGCACGCGCGTCTTTTCCGGCCCGATCCAGTACTTTTTGCCGAACGACTTCGTACCAATCAACCTGCCACTAGCGCTACGTAGAAAACTGACTTCGTACGGATCAAACTCCCCCCATCGATGCCGATCGAAACGAGAAATAGCGCGGGAAACTCCTCTTACCCAGTACATATTTCAAAATAAAAGGCACGCGCGTCTTTTCCGGCCCGATCCAGTACTTTTTGCGGAACGACTTCGTACCAATCACTTAGCCACTTGCGCTACGCAGAAAACCGACTTCGTACCGATCAAACACCCCCCATCGATGCCGATCGAAGCTAGAACCAGCGCGGGAAACACCTCTTACCCAGTTTAAGCCCTCATTTAAATACAGCAGTATATTTTGTCCAATAAATCAGTAGCAGTCAAGAGAACCACGGGTCAATTTAAAAAACGTATCCAGTACTGGTTGAGCTCCGGCGACTTCCTACCGATCGAATTGACACTAGCGCTAGGCTGACACCGTCGTAAAAACAAACTAAGAATAACTTCGGGTGCGAGTTCGCACGACAGATCGTATTTAATGTTCTCCATTTGATTTCGACCTCTTGACAACTCCTTACCAATCGTTGGGTAGGACTCTCAGAAGGAACAAATCGGAAGGAAGGGTATTTAGTTCCATGAAAAGGCCTGCGTGTTAAAGTCACAACCAAATCTACAATAGTAGTGGATTTTTACCTTTGCGACTTGGTACCAATCCAGTTGCCACTATCGCTAGTCTCATAGCCCCATACACCAAGTGCGTAATGTTGTAACAGACGCTATCCCTCGAAATACCTCAACCAAGTTTGAACTATCCTTTCACGCACAAGGAACGGTCGACGAAACGGCCCGATGGTATGATGTATTTCGCGACCAAATCTACCTCGGGCTTCCGCCAGCTTTGCATCAGCGATGTTGTCGCCACCGCGAGTTTTACGCGTACAGAAAATAAGGCTTTAAACGACACAAGTGCTTCAAGTACCTCAGCATATTTGAATCATTTTGAAGCGCAAAGAAGGATTGTCCTGTCTGGTCTAGAACATTTCAACCTCCAAAGACTTCGTACTGGCCAAGCTTCCGCTAGCACTACCTTCAAACCGACTTCTGACCATTCGAACTTCCACCATCTTTAGTGAACACTCAACATATCTCAGGACGAATATTTCCCACACAAAATATTAGTTCGATGGAGAGGACAACGGATTAACCACGTTGGTACCGACCAAACTGACCCTATCTCTTGAAATACATCAACCAAGTTAGAACTGTCTATCCACGCATAAAGTAAGGTCGACAAACGGCCCGTTGGTGTGAAGTATCTCGCGATCAAATCTCCAGATTTTGAGCGGTGATGTTATCAGTTACGCTAGTCCCATGTCCTTATAAACCAAGTTTTTACCGACCGAGCTGACGCCATCGCTCGACATACCTCATACAGGTATCGTTTCACGCATAAGGCGCAGTTAAGAGAACGGGCCGCTGGAATTGTCTTTCTCGTCGAAATTTACTTGAGGCCAGCCTTGTATCGGCCAGGTTCCCACTAGAGCTAGCTTTACGCACGCAAGAGAATAAGTCTTTACCCCCGCTCCGCCCGTCCTTAAAATCGAAATACCTCAACCAATTTGAACCGCTCCATTCGCTTTAACAAAACGTGTTCAATGACACGGTCCGCTAGTAGTCATGTTCGCCGTCCACTACAATCGAGTTTTCCCTCAATTGACTACTACTAGTTTGTCGCATTCAGAAACCAAAGTCTTAGTGGAAAGATTGAAATACCTTTACCTGCTTTAATACCTCCTTAAAACGCATAGGATGATTTCCCGACTAATAGGCCCGCGGGCCTTTTACGGATTGGTCATGTACGGTTTATTTAACCCCCAACGACTTCGTACCGGCCAAGCTTCCGTTAGAGCTACAGTCCGAATCGAAATCGAACCAATTACACTGCCATCGTTTCTTGGGAACACTCAACCTAGTATTGAAACATATTTTACCCACGCAAACTATGTGTTCGATGAAGATAACACGGGCCAATTTCACCACCAAATATTCTGCAGTATATGTTTTTCTCCGACGGCTCCTCACCAATCGAGTTTCCAGTCACGCTAGTCTCTAGCTTCATAAACCAAATTTGTACCAAGCAAACGGATCTTATCTCGTGAAGTACCTCGACCAAGTTAACTGTCCATTCACGCATAAGGTACGGTCGACAAAACGGGCTGCCGGAATGGCGTCTTTCGCGACCAAATCGCCTCAGGGCCTCCGCCAGCTTTGTATCAGTCATGTTGCCGCTACCACTAATAATATTTGAGCGCATACAGACAATAAACCCTCAGATGACACCAGTGCTTGAAATACCTAATCCTACCTTAAAACCATCCTTTGATCGCGGAGGATGATTTTCCGATTAAAAGGCCCGCGGGCCTTTTCAGTACATTTTGACCGACAACGACTTCGTACCGGCCAAGCTTTCGTTAGAACTACTATACCTGCCGACTTCGTACCTATCGAACAACCACCATCTCTTGTGAACACTCCCTATTTCAGAACGATTCTTCCACATGCCAAGAATGTTTTCAACAAAACGACCGCGGGTTAATCTCGCAACCAAATCGACACTAGTATCTAGTTTTCGTCGTCGACCTTATACCAATCCAGTTATCAGTTACGCTAGTCCCATATCCTTATAAACCAAGTTTTTACCGACCGAGCTGACGCCATCGCTCGACATACCTCATACAGCTATCGTTTCACGCATAAGGCACGGTTAAGAGAACGGGCCGCTGGAATTGTGTCTTTCTCGTCGAAATTTACTTGAGGCCAGCCTTGTATCGGCCAGGTTCCCACTAGAGCTAGCTTTACGCACGCAAGAGAATAAGTCTTTACCCCCGCTCCGCCCGCCCTTAAAATCGAAATACCTCAACCAATTTGAACCGCTCCATTCGCTTTAACAAAACGTGTTCAATGACACGGTCCGCTAGTCATGTTCGCCGTCCACTACAATCGAGTTTTCCCTCAATTGACTTCGTACTGAGCATCGCCTATTGTTACATCCGCCGTCCGCCGTCACGCTGGCAAGGTTGTTACGAACGGACAACTTCGTACGGTTCAAACTGCCACCCTCTACAGCTTTCTATCGTTCGACAAGACTCCTACACACGTCAACAAACGTGTTATTTCGATGACAAGGATTAGGGTCCAATCATTTTCTCACACAGATACCATCCTGGACCACCTCGATATATTTGGGTTATGTTTTCAATCAAAACGGTTTATTCGATTTAGAGGCCGTCCAGTCTTATGCCGCACAAACTAATAATGTTTTGATTTGCGCCGACCTCGTGACCATCAAGTTGCCGCAACCTTGAAACACAAGCCCTGACCATACTCCCCTAGCAATAACGATAACCTGTTATTAGTAGAACTAAGGTGATGCTGGCTATTTGTGTGCGACTTCGGATACTTTTTACAGATCGAACAGATATCATCTCGTCAAACGTGTAAATCGCTGAAAGAAGACCGATGAACAGACAAACACGAACGTTTTGTATATAACAAGCCTTGAGACTTCATTGAAAAACGACGTGCATAAGAGTTCGCCTCCACCGCCTTCGTACAAACCACATTTCCAAAAGCTCTAGTCTGACGCGCTCAAATGTGACGATCAAGGTGCCGCAACCTCTAGATAGACATCCTCGAAACACAACACTAACCATGCCCCCCTAACGATAACGATAACCTGTCATTAGTAGAACGAAGGTGATGCTAGCTATATTTGTGCGACTTCTGATACTTCTTACAGATCAAACAGGTACCATCTCGTCAGCCGTGTAAACCTCGAAGAAGGACCCATGAACGCGCAAACACAAACGTTTTGTACACAACAAGCCACGAGACGTCAGCGAGAAAAGACGTGCATGAGAAAAGACGTGCTTAAGAGTTAGCCTCCACCGCCTTCGTACCAACCATATTTCCAAAAGCGCTAGTATGACGCCCTCAAACGTGAAGATCACGTTGCTGCAACCTCTAGATAGACACCCTCGAAACAAAAACCTTGACCATGCCCCCCTATCGATAACCTGTTATTAGTATAACGAAGGGGGTGCTGGCTATATTTGTGCGACTTTTGATACTTCTTGCAGATCAAACAGGCATAATCTCGTCAGACGTGTAAACCTCGAAAAAAGACGCATGAACACGTAAACATAGACGTTTTGTACATAACAAGCCACGAGACGTCATCGAGAAAATACGTGCGTAAGAGTTAGCCTCGACCGCCTTGGTACCAACCATATTTCCGAAAGCGCTAGCCTGACGCCCTTAAAACCCAACGTAGTACAGATCTTGATAATACATCCTCTCAAAAGACCCCTTCATACGCGTCATCACAAGCAATCAATCTAAGTCATTGTCTATGGCGGTAATGATGGGTTGATTTGTAATATTCCTGTTCAGGAAGGTATACCTATCAAAACCTATCACATTGCCAGTAGCACTGCATCTACCCAGCTCATTGTACAACTTTTTGCAAAACGACGTGAAATCACAGGAGAACAATGAGGTAACATGTGTTCGGAGATGTTGACACCTGTGACAACCCACAATTTCGAATTCCTACTCCAGCTCGGTTTTTTCAGTATGTTATTCGTGTAAATTTTGACCCGTTACTATCAAGACAAGTAGGTTCACCCAGTGAGACGTAGGACGCGCGCGACAATCAGCGCTCCATTTCGTCGCAGACTATTCTGCTTCAAGTGTTTTTTTCGCGTCGCGACAGCTAGCCTCCTATTTTCCCGAGATTACGTACAGCAAGTATATGATGCGGAGCTAGTTGCGAGTATACTTGGCCTGACGTACATCTTTTATCTGATCAAACAAGAGTCGTACCACGACAACAGCTGTAATGCTCCTTAAACTACATTCTCTTGAATCTTGCAAGCTATGTTTCCAACGCGCCAGCTCCGATTGCAGGTTGAGTTTCATCGTCCGTACTCGAACCCTCCTGTTCAGTGCCGCCGAGTTTGTTAGCGGATAAGCACATGGGCGACTCCACAGTTTTTTTCTGTTGTCCTGTCGATATAGCGGCAAACACGGGAGTGTGGAAGCGAGGTGGTGTGAGCAAACACGACATGAAATGGAGGTTAGCAGAACGTTCTCTTCAGAAAACAGGCAAAATCATTGCCCGAAACAGTTCAAAACGACCAGTTCGTCTTCGTGCTACGTTTAAACAGTTGCAGCACACTTATCAATAAAAAACACGCCAGCCGTCAGTTTTTCTTCGATCTCATAGCACAATTGCCTTTTTGTATTAAACGTGCAACCTTTAAAACATGACTAAATTATCAAAAATAAAAATTAACTATTAATATCTGTCAGTTCGTAGTGCAACTTATAGTCATGTGTACATGTACTTCGTGAAAAACAAGTACAGCGTAACATGTACACCGTTTCACAGTCAGGTTTTCTTTGTACTGAATGACAAGATATGTACACTTTACGTACCCTGTGCACCAAGGTATATCTAAAAGAGCGTAATCAACGATTCCAGCATGTAGTTCATCTTCGCACTACTGCAAGTGGACTACATTTTCACAAATAGCTGACACGTGGATCACATGAGTAGCGTGGGTTTTGAACCATCGAAATAAAACAACGATGAAAACTACACCGGTCAGTTCGTCTTCGTACTCAGTGGAAACAAGTACAAGTTGCGTATCCATAAAGGAAGCCATACTATCACTTGGTCTTCGTACTGAAGGACGACGCGCTTATCGTCAAAACAATGCAACATCTAAAAATGGCTTAACTTATTCAAAGTACAATCTTCCTTACATGATGTCAGTCCATCTTGATACTGGCGAAAAACATGTCTGAACTTAACCTCAGTATAAACTGTATTAATGGTTAGTTCGTTTTGGTACTGATCGAAAAACACCTTGAACGTATCCACAGCAGTGCAAGATATACTAATTGTCAGTTCGTCGCCGTCGTGAGTAATAAAACACGCACACCTTATCTACAGTACAATCGATACATACTTATCAGGACGTCTTCGTACTGAGTGGACTTATCCAAAGTACACGCTAACATGCTGTCGTGCGTGTACTGAGTGGACGTATCCAAAGTACAAGCTCCACCTGCTGTTAGGTCGACTCCATACAGAGTCAAACGTTCGTCGTCGTGCTGACCGAAAAGCTCTGAAACTTATCCACAGGGCAATCTATACTTGCTGTCAGTTTGTCGATGCACCCAGTGGAAAGTACTGCTAAATAATACAACGTAACAGCGGTACGAAAGTCTGAAGTAAGTTTGTTTTCGTACTGAGTGATGAACATGTAAACCATTTACGTATACTGTGCACAAACATGAACGGAAAGTAGAACCAATACCTTTCTAGCCGATGGGTTGTCTTCGCACAAAGGAAACCACATGTGTATTTATTGCTAAAACGTGGACCACTCGTGCGTAGCGTGCGTTTTGGACGGTCGAAAAAAAACAAACGATGCTGAACTACTCGTACACCGATCAGTTCGTCTTCGTACTCTGTGAAAACAAGCACAACTTGCGTATCAATTAAGGAAACCATGCAATCTTTCACTTTGTCTTCGTTCTTAGTGAAAGCGCGGTTATTGCAAACAAAATGCAAGCTTTAAACATGACCAGTTCATCTCAAGGACAACCTTCGCTTGCTGTCAGATTGTTCTCGATACTGAGCGGAACGCATGACTCATAAGGAACGTTCGGTATTAGAGCTCAACTCAATCTATCCAAGTTCAATCTTTGCTGTCAGTTCGACTTTGTACTGAATGAACCAATCCAAATGACGTGGTACTTGTTGTCAGTTCATCTTCGTACTAAGTGCACGTATCGGAAGTACAGGCTTCACTTGCTGTCAGTTCGGCTTCGTACTAAGTGACCTTATCCAAAGTACAAACTTCACATGCTGTCAGTTCGTCTTCGTACTAAGAAAACTTATCAACAGTGCAAGTACAAGTTGTACTTCGTACTGATAAAATATATCCGAAGTACAAGCTTTACCTGCTGTCAGTTAGTCTTCGTCCTGTGTGCACTTCCTCAAAGTATAATATTTACTCGCTTAGTTCGTTTTTGTACTGAGTAAACATATCTAAATGGCATGCTTCACTTGTGGTCAGTTCGTTTTCGTACTGTGTGAACTTACCCAAAATAAAAGTTTTTCCTGTTGTCAGTTCGTCTTCGTACTGTGTACGTTTCTCAAAGTATATTTACTTGTTATAAGTTCGGATTTGTAGTGCGTAACATTATTCAAATGACACGCTTTACTTGCCGCCAGTTCGTCTCCGTACTAGTAGGACTTACTCAAAGTGCAAGCTTCACTTGCTGCCAGTTCGTCTTCGTACTGAGCAATGCTTGATGTGAGTTCGTCTTTGTACTGAGTGAACTTATCCAAATGACATCGTACTTTATTGTTAGTTGATCCTCGTACTCAAAGCACCTATCCAAAGTAATAGGCTTCACTTGATGTCAGTTCGTCTTCGTACTGATAGAGTATATCCGAACTACAAGCTTTACGTGCTGTTAGGTATTTTGTCTTCGTACTGAGTCGATGTTTCTCGAAGTATAAGCTTTTCTTGTGGTTACTTCGGCTTTGTAGTGCGTAACATTATCCAAATGACATGCTTCACTTGTTGTCAGTTTTTATTCGTACTGTTCGAACTTACCACAAGTTCAAGCTATACTTGCCGTCAGTTCGTTTTCGTACTGGTTGGAGTTACTATAGGACATCTTCACTTGCTGCCAGTTCGTCTTCGTACTGAGTGACCTTTTCCAAAGTACAAGCTGAATGTGTGGTAAGTTCTTATTTGCACCAAGTGGGAGTACCCGACGTACATGCTTTACTTGATGTCACTTCGTCTTTGTACTGAGTGGACGTATCCAAATGACACGTTTTTTGTCAGGTAATGTTCGTACTGAGTGCGCTAATATAAAGTACAGGCTTCACTTGCTGTCAGTTCGTCTTCGTACTGTGTGGACTTCCTGCAAATATAAGCTTTACCTGTTGTCAGTTCGTTTTCGTACTAAGTGAACGTATCCAAAGTACAAGCTATTTTTGCGGTCAGTTAATTTTTTTACTCAGTAAACTAATCCAAAGTACATGCTCTACTTGATGTCAATTCGTTTTTGTACTCAGTGAAGTCATCCAAAGGACCTCTGACTTTAGTGTAACTTAATCTTCGTACTGAGAGCACTTATCCAAAGTACAGGCTTCACGCGATGTAAGTTCGTCTTTGTACTGAGAGAGTGCATCCAAAATACAATCTTTACTCGCTTGTCAGTTCGGCTTCGTACTGTGGACGCTTCTCAAATTGAATGCTTCACTTCGTGTAAATTTGTCTTTGTAGTGTGTAACATTATCCAAATGACATGATTTTATATGTTGTCGGTTTCTCTTCGTACTGTTCGAACTTACCACACGTACAAACTTCACTTGCCGCCAGTTCGTCTTCGTATGTGTGGACTTCCTCAAAGTATCAGCTTTACCTGTTGTCAGTTTGTCTTCCTACTGAGTAAACGAATCCAAAAATACAACTTATATGGGCGGTCACCTCCGTCTTTGTACACAGTAAACCCATCCAAAGTACTTGATGTTACTTCGTCTTTGTACTGAGGGAACTTATCCAAATGATCTGGTACTCGTTGTCAGGTGATTGTTGTACTGAGTGCGCTTATACAAAGTACAGAGTTTACTTGCTGTCAGTTCGTCTTCGTACTGTGTGGACTTCCTCAAAATATAAGCTTGACCTGTTGTCGATTAGTCTTCGTACTAAGTGAACGTATCCAAAGTACCAGCTATTTTGGCGGTCAGTTAGTCTTTGCACTCAAGTAAACTAACCCAACGTACATGCTCTACTTGATGTCAGTTCGTTTTTATACTCAGTGAAGTCATCCAAAGGACCTCTGACTTTATGGTAAGTTAATCTTCGTACTGAGAGCACTTATCCAAAGTACTGGCTTCACGTGATATCAATTCGTCTTTGTACTGAGAGTTCATCCAAAAAACAAGCTTTACTCGCTGTCAGTTCGGCTTCGTAGTGTGGACGTCTCTCAAACGGAAAGCTTCACTGGTTGTAAAATTGTCGTTGTAGTGCGTAACATTATCCAAATGACAAGCTTCTTATGTTGTCAGTTTCTCTTCGTACTGTTCAAACTTACCACACGTACAAGTTTTACTTGCCGCCAGTTCGTCTTCGTACTAGTTGGGCGTACTCGAAGTACGAGCTTCACTTGCTGCCAGTTCGTCTTCGTACTGAGGGAACTTATGCAAATGACATTGTACTTGTTGTCAAGTAATCTTGGTACTGAGTGCGATTATATAAAGTACGGCCTTCACTTTATGTATGTTCATCTTCGTATCGTGTGGACTTCGTCAAAGTACAAACTTTACCTGTTTTCAGTAAACCTATCCAACGTACAAGCTAGGTTTGCGTTCAGCTCGTCTTTGTACTCAGTAAACGCATCCAAAGTACATGCTTTAGTTGATGTCAGTTCGTCTTTGTACTGAGTGAACTTATCCAAATGACATCGTACTTCATTGTAAGTTGATATTTGTATTGAGAGCACTCATCCAAAGTACAGGCTTCACTTGATGTCAGTTCGTCTTCGTACTGAGCGAGTTAATACGAACTACAAGTATGTCAGTTCGTCTTCGTACTGTATGGAGCTTTCTCAAATAAAGAGGTTTACTTGTTATTTTGGCTTTGTAGTGCGTAACATTATCCAAAGTACACGCTTCACTTGTTGTCAGTTTTTCGTCGTATTGTTCGAACTTACCACGCAAGTACAAGCTTTACTTGTTTATCCAACGTACAAGCTATATGTGCGGTCAGCTCGCCTTTGTAGTCAGTAAGCTCATCGAAAGTACATTCTCTACTTGATGCCAGTTCGTCTTTGTACTGGGTGAACTTATCCAAATGACCTCGTAGCGTTTTGTAAGTTGATCTTCGCAGTGATAGCACTTATCCATAGTAGAGCCTTCACTTGATGTCAGTTCGTCTTCGTACTGTGTGGACTTCCTCAAAATATATACAAACTGTACCTGCTGTCAGTTCGTCTTCGTACTGAGTGGACTTATCCAACGTACAGGCTACATGTGTGGTCAGCTCGTCTTCGTACTCAGTAAACGCACCCAAAGTAAATGCTTTACTTGATATCAGTTCGTCTTTGTACTGAGTGAACTTGTAAGTACAGGCTTCACTTGACGTCAGTTCGTCTTCGTACTGCGAGAATTTATCCAAAGTGCAAGCTTTATTTGCTGTCAGTTAATTCGGCTTCGTACTGTATGGACCTACTTGTGGTTATTTAGGCTTAGTAGTGCGTAACAGTATTCAAATGACATGCTTCACTTGTTGTCAGTTGTTATTCGCACTGTTCAAACATACCACAAGTACAAGCTTTACTTGCCGCCAGTTCGTCTTTGTGCTGAGTGAAGTTGTCCAAAGTACAAGCTATATGTTAGGTCAGTTCGTACTTGTACTGAGTGGATTTATCCGAAGTACATGCTTTACTCAATGTCAGTTCGTCTTCGTACTGGGAGAGTTTATCCAAGCTACAATCTTTAGTTGCTGTCAGTTATTTTTCGTACTGTGGATGTTTCTCAAGAAAAACTCTTCGCTTGTTGTGAGTTCGGCTTTTTAGTACGTAACAATATCCAAATGACATGCTTCATATATAGTCAGTTTGTCTTCGTACTGTTCGAACTTACCACGCGTACAAGCTTTGCTTGTCGTCAGTTCGCCTTCTTACTGGTCGAACTTACTCGGAAGTACAAGCTTCACTTGCTGCCAGTTCGTCTTCGTACTGAGTGACCTTATTCACAGAACAAGCTATATTTGTGGTCGGTTCGTTTTCGTAGTGAGTGGACTTATTCAAATGACATGGTTCTTGTTGTCAGGTATTCTTCTTACCGAGTTCGCTATTATAACGTACAGGCTTCATTGGTGCCAGTTCGTCTTCGTACTGTTTGGACTTTCTCAAAGCATAAGCTTTACCTGATGTCAGTTCGTTATCGTACTGAATGAACAGATCCAAAGTAGAAGCTGTATTTGCGGTCAGCTCGTCTTTGTACTCAGTAAACTCATCCAAAATAAATGCTTTACCTGGTGTCAGTTCGTCTTCGTACTGAGTGAACATATCCAACCTACGAGCTCTATTTGCGGTCAGCTCGTCTTTGTACTCAGTAAACTCATCCAAAGTACATGCGTTACTTGATGTCAGTTCGTTTTTGTACTGAGTGAACCCATGCAAATGACCTCGTATTTTATTGTAAGTTAATCTTCGTACTGAGAACACTTATCCAGAGTGCTGGCTTCACTTGACGTCAGTTCGTCTTCGTACTGAGAGAGTTAATCCAAACTGCAATCGTTAGTTGCTGTCATTTCGTCTTTGTACTGTGGGAGTTTTTCAAAGTAAACGCTTTGCTTGTTAGAGGTTCGGCTATTATCGAAATGACATGCTTCACTTGCTGTCAGTTCGTCTTCGTACTGTTCGAACTTACCACACGTACAAGTTTTACTTGCCGCCAGTTCATATTCCTACTGGTTGGACTCACTTAAAGTACAAGCTTCACATGCTGCCACTTCGTCTTCGTACTGAGTGAACTTATACAAATTACATGGTACTTGTTGTCAGGTAATCTCCGTACTGAGTGCGCTTATTTTAAGTGCAGGCCTCACTTTCTGTCGTTTCGTCTTCGTACTGTGTGGACTTCCTCAAAGTATAAACTTTACCTCTTGTCAGTTCGTCTTCGTACTGACAACAATCAAGTTAAGTTTGCCATCAGCTTGTCTTTGAACTTAGTAAATCTTATAAAAATATACATGCTTTACTCGATGTCAGTTCGTCTTGGTAATGAGTGAACATATCCAAAGGACCTCGTACTTCATTGCAAGTTGATCTTCGTACTGAGAACACTTATTCAAAGTACAGGCTTCACTTGAAGTCAGTGCGTCTTCGTACTGAGAGAGTTTATCCACTACAAGCCTTAGTTGTTTTTAGTTAGTGCTTCTTCGTACGGTATGGACGTTTATGAAATCAAACCTTTACTTGTGGTAATTTCGGCTTTGTAGTGCGTAACATTATCCAAATGAAATGCTTCACTTGTTATCAGGTTGAATTCGTACTGTTCGAACTTACCAAAAGTCCAAGCTTTACTTTCCGTCAGCTCGTCGTCCCACTGGTTTGATTTACTCAGAGTTCAAGCTTGACTTGCCGCTAGTTCTTCTCTGCACTGAGGGGATTTATCCAAAGTGCAAGATGATTGTTTCGTCAGTTCGTCTTTGTACTCAGTGGACTTGTCCAAATGACCTCGTACTTTATTGTAAGTTGATCTTCGTACTGAGAGCACTTATTCAAAGTACGGGCTTCACTTGATGTCAGTTCGTCTTCGTACTGAGAGAGTTTGTCTAAACTACAAGCTTTATTTGCTGTCAGGTAGTTCGTCTTTGTATTGTGTGAACGTTTCTCCAAGTTAAACCTTTACCTGTGGTTATTCCGGCTTTGGAGTGCCAAACATTATCCAAACGCCATGCTTCATATATTGTCAGCTTGTCTTCGTACCGTTCGACCTTACCGCACGTTCAGGCTTTACTTGACGTCGGTTTGTCTTCGTACTGGTGATACTTACTCAAAGTTCAAGCTTCACTTGCTGCCAGTTTGTCTTCGTACTGAGTGTACTTATTCAACGTACAAGCTAATTTCTGGCCAGTTCGTCTTTGCGCTGAGTGGACTTGTCCAAATGACCGCGTACTTTATTGAAGCTGATCTCCGTACTGGGAGCACTTATCGAAGTACAGGCTTTACTTGATGTCAGTTCGTCTTCGTACTGAGAGTGTATCCAAACTAAATACTTTACTTGCTGTCAGGTAGTTCGTCTTTGTACTGTGTCAACGTTTCTCCAAGTTAAAGCTTTATTTTTGGGTCTTACGACTTTAGTGCTTAACACTGTCCAAATGACATGCTTCACTTGTTGTCAGTTTGTCTTCGTACTGTTCGAACTTACCACACGTTCAAGCTTTACTTGCCGTCGGATCGTCTTCGTACTGGTGAGGCCTACTCAAAGTTCAAGCTTCACTTGCTGCCAGTTCGTCTTCGTACTGAGTGTGCTTATTCAAAGTACAAGCTATGTTCTTGGTCAGTTCGTCTTTGCGCTGAGTGGACTTGTCCAAATGACCGCTTACTTTATTGTAAGTTGATCTTCGTACTGAGAACACTCATTCAAAGTACAGGCTACACTTGATGTCAGTTCGTCTTCATACTGAGAGAGTTCATCCAAATTAAATACTATACTAGCTGTCAGGTAATTCGTCTTTGTACTGTGTAAACGTTTCTCCAAGTCAAACCTTTACTTGTGGTTATTCCGGCTTGAGTGCTTATAATTATCCAAATGACATGCATTACTTGCTGTCAGTTTGTCTTCGTACTGTTCGAACTTACCACGCGTTCAGCTCGTCTTCGTACTGAGTGTGCTTATTCAAAGTACAAGCTATATTCTTGGTCAGTTCTTCTTTGCGCTGAGTGGACTTGTCCAAATGACCGCGTACTTTATTGTAAGTTGATCTTCGTACTGAGAACACTCCTTCAAAGTACAGGCTTCACTTGATGTCAGTTCGTCTTGGTACTGAGAGAGTTTATCCAAACTACAAGCTTTACTTGCTGTCAGGTAGTTCGTCTTTGTACTGTGTGAACTTTGATCAATGTTAAAGCTTTACTTGTGCTTATTCCGGCTTTGAAGTGCGTAACATTATCCAAATAACATGCTTCACTTGTTGTCAATTTGTCTTCGTACTTGTTTAACTTACCACACGTTCAAGCTTTACTTGCCGTCGGTTTGTCTTCGTACTGGTTAGACTTACTCAATGTTCAAGCTTCACTTGCTGCCAGTTTGTTTCCGTACTGAGTGTACTTATTCAAAGTACAAGCTATATTATTGGTCAGTTCGTCTTTGCACTGAGTGGACTCGTCCAAATGACCGCGTACTTTGTTGTAAGTTGATCTTCGTACTGAGAACACTCATTCAAAGTACAGGCTTCACTTGATGCCAGTTCGTCTTCGTACTGAGAGAGTTTATCCAAACTACAAGCTTTACTTGCCGTCAGGTAGTTCGGCTTTGTACTGTGTGAACGTTTCTTAAAGTTGAAACTTTAATTATGGTTATTCCGGCTTTGGAGTGCGTAACGTTATCCAAATGGCATGCTTTAGTTGTTTTCAATTTGTATGTGTACTGTTCGAACTTACCGCACGTTCAAGCTTTACTTGACGTCGGTTTGTCTTCAAACTGGTTAGACTTACACAATGTTCAAGCTTCACTTGCTGCCAGTTCGTCTTCGTACTGAGTGTACTTATTCAAAGTACAAGCTATGTTAGTGGTCAGTTCGTCTTCGTACTGAGTGAAAAGTTCGGTTTCGTACTGTGTGAAAATATCTGAAAACTTATCCACATCACAGTCTATACTTGCTGCCGGTTGTCCACAAATCGAGTGGGAAATATGTACTGCAGTCATACAACGTAACCGCAGAACGAATGGTTGAGTAAATTTCGCTCCGTACTGAGTGATAAAACATGTGGACCGTTTACGTATACTGCTGTTCAACTTAGTTAGAAGTAGAACCAATAAATATTCCCTCAAATAATTCGTCTTTGTACTTTCTATAAGTGATACCACAGCAGTACAACTTGCGTATTAAGTATAGAAACCAGACAAGCTGTCAGTTTGTCTTCGTACTTACAAGAATATAAGCACGTCTGTCTATCGAGCTGTATGTTCAGCTTTTAAACCTGCCGAACGTTTCCAATATACATCGTTTGCCCGCTGCGTTCGTTTTCGTACTGATTGGAAAGCATGTCTCAACACATCCTCCGTACGAACTATTTTATACCTGCTGGTTGGTCTTCGTTTTGACTGGAAAACAAGCATGTGTACTCAATGTATAAGCTTGGGGTCCACTAAAGAGTTGTACGTACGTGTTTGAAACAAAATCAACATATATTGGAACAAAACGATGGCCGAGGTCAGTTCGTATTCGTACTGAATGAAAAACACACGGAAGATTCTTAGTTTGTCAAACTTTCACCACTTACGATACCGTCATTTTGTTGTTTTTGTTCGCCAAAAAACACACGCAATGTTTCATTGAAGGCACTTTACTCCAGACTGGTGTGTGTTTGCTATTACGTTTTTCAGTTTTACGAAAGAGGATGCAGGACTTTGGCAGCTGTCAGTTCGTCGTCGTACTGGGTAACTACATGAACACTTCATTAGTAGTGTATTAGGTGAGATGACTAAGGAACCGTCAAATCATTCTCGTGCCAAATAAAACACATGCACAAATGATCAGTCGTGGTCGACGACGAAACCCGCGAATCTAAACAGAACCAAGCAAATATTTTTATGAGAGATCAATATGTTACTATGGAGAATAAGGTTTAACACATACTGGTTACAACCTGGGGTAAACTCAGGACGGCCAATATTTTTGACGGGCCCGTCATTTTGCTCAGGCAAAAGCTCGACGTCCATCTTTGTTCGTTTTCGTACTACCTTGTTGGACAAATATGTTTTCTTCAAGTAGATAACTCTTCCAGCATATTTTTCTCGAAAAACAGGTTGTTTTCGAACAATTTAGGAAAATAGTTGTGGTTTATTGTGAAAACAGGTTAGTTTCGTACTAATTAGCCAAATAGTGGGAGTTGGAGAGTGAAAACAGGTTGGTTTCGTACTGGTTTGGCCAAAAGTTGCGGTTTCGTGGGAAAACAGGTTGTTTTCGTACTAAAGTTGAGTTTCATTGCGAAGAATAGATTGTTTTCGTACTATTTTGGGGAATAGTTGCGGTTTAACGTGCCTCAGATTGGTTTCGTATCTAAGACAAACCATTTTGGGTGTATTTCCTGCCATTTGTTATGCACGGTACGAACTCGCTCCAGTTTCACGGTAATCATACCTACTGCTGTAGGATACATGCTGTGCCGTATTGTC
>MEHQ01004596.1:0-165370 GCA_008828725.1 Saccharina japonica
TTGTTGTGGGGTGTATGGTTTTGTTTTAAGCGTGCCTCCGTGGGCGCGAAGAAATACGTCGTACGAATACAGACCCTTGTCCCCAGGACGCTGGTTCAGCGGAAGCGAAGTGTTGCTGTTGAACTGTAGGTGACAGTCCCCCCTTTCGAGGATGGTGCTTACTCCCGAGTTCATAGCGTTGATGGGGGAGAAGAGATTGCATCCCTACCCAGGTACGATCATGGCGGAGATACGGACTGGAACACGCTGTTCTGCCTGGTCGATGATGTATCCCCAAATAGTGCCAGTTGCCGTCACGAATACATTATCGTTACGGGCGGTCACGATGGTCTTCGGCTCCTGTAGCTTCTTGTAATTCCGCATGCTGTCCACAATCGTCGTGAACCTGTCGGCGTTGGGTTGAAAACCCCTTCCGCCGTTGCCTGTAACCAGTTCCTTTATGTCATTGTTGATGTAGCCGCTGTTGTTGAAAGCCGAATCCCCCATGATGATAGGTAGTACTTGGCCAAGCGGTCTTGTTTGATACTCGCAGTCAGTAGTCCGAACCGAATGTGCGACATTGAAGTCGTACAGCAGGGATCCTAACTTTACAGCAGTACTGCAATTAGTTGTATCGATGAAGTTGCTTTAGTACCTTGCTCGAGAGTCCAGAGACTTTTATTGTTATTCTATTTTTATGCAATCACGATTCCTTCGCGATGTAGAGAGTCAGCGCTTCGAACCGAAGTTGCATTTTGCAAGTTGTCTCGGGCTTGTCAAGTCTTACGATCCACAGTCCTAGTCAATGACACCAAGCAGGGCCCCTAATCTACAGCAGTGCTGTGATTGTCTGTGAGGTTGCTAGACAGTGTCAAGCTATACACTCGAGCGATATCGAGGTATGGATATTTGTCGGGGCCTCCACGATGTGCGGGAGGCTCCTTGCGAAGTCAGGGTTCCATTAACAGAAGGCAGGACCGTCGGGAATTGCTTCTATACTGCTGTTGCTTGGGGCTTCCAAGGCTGGCGATTCACGGTATGAACTACGCTGAGCAGAGCTCCTAATCTCAGATATACTGGATTGTGATGAAGTTGCGTCAACGTACAGCAGATACTTGACATTTGTTTCGTCAAGAGTTTCGTCTGAAGGTTGAAATGGTACAGCCTCCAGTGGCAGACCCCCTTAACAGGTAGAAGTACGGCCGGGGGTTGCTATCAAACAGCTGCTGCTCGGGGCTTCCCGAGACTGACGGTCCACAGTATGGACCACGCAATGTAGAGCTCCTAATCCTCAGCAGTACTGGAATTGTGGTGGAGTTAGAAAGCGTACAGGAAGGTCCGCGTCTTGA
This sequence comes from Saccharina japonica, assembly GCA_008828725.1. Classification (NCBI taxonomy): domain Eukaryota; class Phaeophyceae; order Laminariales; family Laminariaceae; genus Saccharina; species Saccharina japonica. The sequence goes on from MEHQ01004596.1 coordinate 1,329, forward strand.
CTTTTCTAGACGCAGCAGGAGGGCGGGGTTGAAAGGGTACAACCAACTCTCCAAAACGTAGTGACGATGTTCTCTGGGTACCTCGCACAGTCAACACGTCCACAACTGATGTAACAGTTGTTGATGACGCCCTGTGGGGACCCTCTTCGCACACGCTCACTCACGTGTCGACGAAGTACCAGTAGTACTTCGAACTCGATCCTCTCCTCATACATCAGACGATCTTGGTCTGGAAAGCTCTTGGTCTCGAAAGCTTGTTCCGCTGATGATGAAGCCAGTCGTTGTAGCAGGGGCGGTGATATCTTGATCCCCGATGTCCCGATCGCTACCACGTTCACGCGTTTACTCGAGGCTCATAACCTAATAGGGATGTGGTGTGGCGTGTATACCAGCGCAGCTGGTGTGTACGCACTCAGGTCCACTTGTCGATGACCGAACAAGATACAACCTGAATTTTTGAGGTGAACGCGCTGAAGTCGCTGTGAGGCAAACTTGTATGAACGCTTCAATAGAAGAAACACGATGATGTCCAATGTAGATTAATGTATATGCTCAAAAGCGAAGCTGATGATGATGAGCAAAAGAAGAGAGAAGAAGAAGAAGGTGACCCCAGGCCTTAAAGATGATTATGTCCAGCAGACATGGCTCGTGAAGAGCATGTTTTAGAAGAGAGCTGAAGAGGAGTGACAGAGTGCGCGTGCTAACGCGCTCCCGTTCTAATGACCATCTTGAGGATATGCGAACAGCAACATACACAACGATCTTGAATCGCAAACATCAACATTCCTTTGCTACGATAGCTTGCGCCAGAGGACGCAACAACAATCGTGACTGATCTTGTACGCAGTCTCTATACGTACGGTAATACCTGCTGTACACACAGACAACCAAATCACATACGACAGCCTATCAATTATTCCGCATCGTGTTTACTTGCGGAATGTTGTTCACACGTAGATACTGAGCAACTAAACCACTACGATATAGTAGGTACACCAGGTCGAAATGGATAATTGTCCTGCTACCTTTACTGGCTTGGTAAATGAACTCGATTGGTCACTATTGAATATCTCGAGGATCCAACTCTTGACCATACGCTACGCATACAGCAGTAATTCCTCCGTGTTTATCCATGACGACAAATGACGCTGCGCTATAATGCCGCTCGTTCTTTACGATGTGCGCACTCGGACTGCAGATTTGCTGTGCGCTACCAGAGAGTACGGTATGTGTTCAAGTGCACACAAAAGTAAAATGCCTGCTGGTACGTACTGGTACTTACCACATGAAAACCGTGATACGGAACAGCTCAATGCTCCTAGATGGGTACTACCTACTGATGTAGTACGAGCTTTGTTGCAGTAGATGACCCTGTGTTATCCAGCAGCGAATGGATGATCCCAATTACGCTAAAAATAGGTGTCATCTCTAATAATGCTGTCATACTACACCTTCTTACGAGTACATACACTCTGTGGTCTGTGTTGCTCATGTTCCACCCCCCCACGGACACATACTGCGTTGTGGCCAAGTTTTGTATGCCGACTCCGGCTGTGCTCTCTCTATTAACGCACCAGGTCATTATCCCGCATTAACCGGAAAACAACCGACCAGAAAAAATGCGCACGCAATCAAAATGAACAGCAAGTTATTGTTTTCCACTTTCTTTTCATATGATAGTTTTGTTGGATGATAAGAGAGCGGTGCTGATTCCACCTGCCGTGTACATATACTCTGTTGTTGAGTTTTGTTCGCACAGTTTTCCGCAACAATTATCCCGCATTGACCAGGAAACAACCCAACAGAAAAAACGCGCACGCCATAAAAATGGACAAGCATTTTTTGTTTGTTTTTCTTTCATTGCATATATATGATATTCCTTTTGTTAGAGAAAATAAAGTTGCGGTGCTGATGCTGTTTGTGCTTACGCTTCTGCTCATACGCCACCTTTCTACGAGTACATATACTCTGTTGTTGTCGGTGACGCCCGTACTCTACCTCCCTGCGAGTACATATGCTCGAGTACATATCCTCTATTGCTGTTGAATTGTTTTCGCTTGATATATATTTCTGTTAGATGGTGTTCAGTTTTCATTCGCATGTTGCTGCAACTACTGCTCACAACTGTACCATGCTGCCGTCGTTGTTGCCTATACTTCACCTCCTCACGAGTACGTATCCTCTGTTGTTGCTGTTGAGTTTTTTTCGCATGATATTTATTTTGTTAGCAGAAAAGAACGCTGCGGTGCTGATGCTGTTTGTGCTTCTGTCTCTGCTTATACTACACCTCCCTACGAGTACACTTCCTGTGCTGTTCTAGGTGTTGCCCACACTCGACCTCCCTACGAGTACATATGCTCTGTTGTGGTTGAGTTTGGTGCCGATGCTGCTGCCACCACACGATACGGCTGTCGTGGTTGGACACACCTCCCTACGAGTACAAATACTCCGTTGCAGAATTACTGTTTTTTCGCATGGCTCTTCCCAATCATTAGCCCGCATTAACTAGGAAACAACCGACCAATTTGTTTATGCCGACTCTAGCTGTGCTCCATCTATCAACGCACCAGATCAATAGCCCGCATTACCCAGGAAACAACCGACCAGAAAAAATGCACACCCAACCAAAATGAACAGCAAGTCATGTTTTCTTCTTTCTTTTCATATATCTATTTTTTAATTGATGAAAAGAGAGTGGTGCTGTTGCCACCTGTCGAGTACATATACTCGTGCTCTATTGTAAAAGGCCCAAAGTCAACGCCTTTCTTTGTGGCTGTCATATTTTATTATGTACGTATAAAACAGCAGCAGTAGTAGCACGTAGCAAAGTAGGAGGTACTGCTGTACGTAAATTTTTTTCCAGCAGGCGGCAGCGTGATAAAAACAAACAACGTGCCCGTACGCGTACGTACACATTGTTCACTTTAGTTTCCTTCTTCGCCTTAACAATTTGTCCGCACTCTTCGGATTTAGGTGAAGATATGTCTTTCTAGTTGGTTCTGTCGTTTGTGCTGTTGTTGTTGCCGCTGCTGTGCATTGTGTTGATGTACTGCTGCGGTCGAGGTAACCCGTTTTTCTTGCGTCGCCCTTACTATGACCACTCCGTAGGAAAGTCTTGTACTTTTCAAATATTTCTGAATTGTTCGGCAACTTTTACCACTATTCCTCACGCACGTGTTTGTTTGTTTTTTCTAAAGCAGTCCAGCCGTCGGTTGTTTCATATCGTCGTTGCGCACAACCTTGCCTAAGATTGTGTTCCAACTCTCAAACACCAAAGCGCGAAAACAATTTGCCAGAAGGCCCTAAGGTGCCAAAATTGCTTCATGCATTGTGCTAGTACTTTAGCAGGCGTTTCTAATAACAGCCCCTCACGGCTTGCATCCACACAACAAGTGTCACGGACGTCTTCCTTTTGTTGGTGCGATCATGTCAACATGTAAGTTTAGATGTTAAGTGTCGAATATGTCGACGTACTGACCGAGATATGGCCTGATATAAAATTATCTTGATTTACCTAAAGGAATATGATCTCTATTTAAAAAATAGCGCCTGCTCCCCAGGTACTGTAGTACGATCATGTCCATATCTCGCGAACTACAACTCGCACGACAAAAATCGCTCCATCGATGTGTTCCCCTTGTTCATGCGGTCGTGTGGATTTTTGTAGCATTGAAAAAACATTGTGTTCGTATTACGCCTTTTAGTGGAACCGGCTCGTATTTTTTTTTTTTTGTAATGGGAAGTCGTCTTGTTTTTCTCGCGTCATATTTGAAGAGTCTCCTCCATCGGAACACGTGCGTGGATAAATCGCAAAGTTTTTAGTTTATAATTTTTCACGGGAAATACATCAAAAACCGAGATCCGGAGATGTTTGCAGTGCTATAGTGGTCCCTCAACAAGGCGGTCTGAGTAAGGCCGTATCCAGGGGTGCGCGCGGATCTGAATCCCAAACACCCCACTATACCCCCCCCCCCTATATTGGAGGGGGAAACACAAAAAAAAAAAAATCGTGTGTTTTTTGTTGGTCTCACACTCCTGCAGACGCTGCTCTATGCACGTGTGTCTAGCGTCTATTACTGCTTGGCTTTGGGTGTACACTGTGTACACAATGGTTTATACAGACATACTGTGCAAGGAATGTGTTGATACTGTCGGGAGGGTGGGAGTTGGGGAATCGCCACCACACTCGCCACACCAGCCACTCGTAACAAGATACAAGATTGAAAAACATAAACGCTGGATGGTGTGGCATTGTCTAGAAGGTCTTGTCTACCCTTGGGAATGCGGAGACGATTCACCAACATCCCCTGCTATTGGTTAATATATGTTTCAGTATGGAGTTGGTTTATATAGGAAATAGTATAGTACTGCGGTTTATGGATGGTCTGACTTCGTTTATAACCCTAAGCTAAGCAGAAACGCTGGGTGGTGTTGTGTTGTCTAGAAGGCCTTGCCTACCCTTGAGAATGCAGGGACGATTCGCCAACATCCCTTGCTATTGGGTAATATAGGTTTTAGTATGGAGTTGGTTTATATAGGAAATAGTATGGTACTGCGGTTTATGGATGGTCTGATTTCGTTTATAACCCTAGAAGCAGAAACGCTGGGTGGTGTTGTATTGTCTAGAAGGCCTTGGGAATGCGGGGACGATTCACCAACATCCCCTGCTATTGGATTATATAGGTTTCAGTATGGATTAGGTTTATATAGGAAATAGTATGGTACTGCGGTTTATGGATGATCTGATTTCGTTTATAACCCTAAGCAGAAACGCTGGGTGGTGTTGTATTATCTAGAAGGCCTTGCCTACCCAAGGGAATGCGGGGACGATTCACCAACATCCCCTGCTATAAGACGCAATGTCGTGCACGAAGCCCGGCTCGCGTCGCGGAAAGGGTGATGGAGCCTCGGGTTGGACGCCGAGAGGATGGAAAGAAGAAAATGTTGTATACAAGTATATATTATCCAGTAGTAGAAGAAGAAAAATATAAGTTAAATACGTAGTAAAGAAGAAGTTGTCGTAGTTGAAAAGAAGTAGTGAATCCCATCGGGATTCATCCAGAACCAAACATACTGCTGTCGCAGGCATGTTTCTACCGGGATAATATACTGAGAACATACCACGTCAACATCTTCAACCAATCGAATGCTCCCAACCCCAATACGAAATTATCCTATAATACTCGTACGTGAATCATACATCCGTAGTATACATGAACATACTGCTTATCAGGCAGACTGCAAGTACCCGATCGCATATCCCCCCCGGTTGTATGCCTGCCTCGATAACAGTGCCTAATATTTACCATTAATCTCTGAAATATTCATCCCAAACCAAATACATCCATCCATTTATCCACCAATCAATACTATACTAAATATATCCTTTATAAAACCCCCAAAACATGAAATTTACTCTAAGTATGCCACATCAATCCCAAAAACCACTATAGTATCAAACAGCTGCCTCTCTGCTGTCAAAACATCTACGAGCGTAACCATTCAAAATCCAAGAATATAAAATCAAATGCAACTTTCTAAACCATACTGGCGTAAACTTCAACAATCTCCCCAACACTCAACTGCCGTCACTAGGAGCATGTGTGCTCAAGAATTACACGGTAATCAGCTCGGTGTAATTAGGTCGATATAGGTTTAGCGCAGTACTAAAACTACTGCAGTAGTACCACACGCCAGTTAATTCCAACTTCTCATTCTTCCAATCGCCAATTTCTCCATCGGAGATGTGTAATACTATACCGGTGCCATTCAAAACCGAATACCTAATATATACTTCTAATCAATTTCGTATAATGACGATCTTGCACCAACACTCTACAATTCTCAGACAATCTTCCCCCCTTCCTTGATATATCAAAATTAAGCCATTGATTGTCGACCCAAGTCGACCACAACTGCTATTGATTGATATAGGTTTTAGTATGGAGTTGTTTTATATAGGAAATAGTATGGTACTGCGGTTTATGGATGGTGTGATTTCGTTTATATAGGATTTAGTATGGTATGTACCCCCCTATACGCCGGAGGGTGCCTAAATCAAAATTTTGACAACCCCCCCCCTATATTTGGTTTCCCAAAAATAAAATTTGGAGTGTGGTGTCATAATTTCTTTTTTCGTGCACCCTTGCCATATCCCGATATAAGGCGGTCAAAATCGCTTGGCTCGACTGGAACCCGCTGTAAGGCGGTTACCGCCTTACTGAGGGATGGTTCTTCAACAGGGCGACCTACCGCCTTACTGAGGGCCCACATCTGTACAGACACCCTCCGCCCAGTCTCGCACAGCAGGGCGTACGGTCCCATCAGGACACAGTACCCCTGCCACTCGAGCAGTAGAGGCGCACGGTGCCCTGAGCGGCACGTGAACTGTGGGCAATACCAAGCCTCACGCCAGAGCTCACTAACGGCCATGCTTGTCGTCGAGGGTGCGGTGGCCGGCTTCACGGCCTTTGTGGCGAATTGGAGGAACCAGATAGATGGTGGCAACCCAATGCACCGCGTCTGTCACGCGAGCGCTGCTGCCAAGTCCTGCACGAAAGATGCCGGGACAGCCACCGCCGGCAAGCTCAATAGTACAGACACGGAGGACTGTGGGGCGGGACCGTGGAAGAGCACGACATATGGTGCAGGAAAAGTTGATAAAAAGCACGTCTCGCACGCGGCTTAGTCTGGACCAAACGGTTGGGATCCTGCAGCTGCTTCACCAGGGAGCCATTGACAACACGATATTAGTGTGGTTTGCGCACGGTTTCCCGTGTTCACGAGGAGAGCAAGGTCTTGAAGAAGGCCGCCTCAGCTTCAAGCAAAGGCGGCTCTAAGATGAACCTGAACAGCATGCCCGGAGAGTGCGCCGATGAGGCCGCCATCGAAGCGGCTCAGGTTTTGGCGACAGTGGAGGACCAGGAGGGTGTCGTCGAAGCTATGCGGTTGCATGCGGTGGACGATATCTCGGAGCAGTTGGAAGGCACTGGCGTGGGCAGCGTGGAATTCTCTGATGACGACAAGGAGGACGGCGACAACGAGAGGATAGGTACGGGGGCATCGTGCTACCGCCTTACGGTTGAACTTCCTCGGGCTTTAGCCGTCTGAAGAAGGCAGCTGAAGAGGGCGACAATGACAACGCCGCCGTCCACCTGCAGAAAGCCAGGATGGCATTCATCTAAGCGCGAGCGTGCAGGCCAGTGCGGCAGGCGGACAAAACGATTTAGTCTAGACCTAAGGAGGGGAGGGGGGGGTAGCCCAGCAAAATTGAGCTGTATGGTTCCGGTATGATGTTGCTGATCTTGTTACAGTAATGCTGCAATGGTCTGGACTGGTGCACCTGCAGCAGTGAGGTGTAGGCAGTAGGCGGTGCTAAGAATAACCTCAGTGAGGCAGCAGAGTGAGTTAGTTGTTTCCAATCACGTTGAAACCCATGTTTCGCCTACTCTGCCGACTCTGCTGTGATAGTAATATGGTATTTTCGAAAATATTAGGTATGCATCTGCACTCGTTGCCCACAATTAAGCATGTTTCCGTCCCTGTTCGTTCTTACCCGGAGCATTCCTTCGTCGTGCAGCGCTCTGCTAGGTTAATAGCAATTATACTGTAGGGTGGACTCGTGCTACGGTAGAGGTAGCACTTTTTAGCTGAATCGTTTTCTGTACGATCGGGCTCCTTAACCCAAATTCGTCGGACTTTCATTTTTGTGACGAACAATGTTTCAGAGCATACTTCGGCCATGAGATTTCGCATCCGGCAGCACTTTCATTTTCCTCCAAAATCATTTTTTCGGTGAGGCATGACGCTCCTTAAATAAGAAGCTCAGAAAAAACATGGTGCACCTCTATCGTAGCATGCGTCTCGGTGCAGCATACTAAAACAAGGTATTCCCTCGTTAAGGTGGTAACCGCCTTACTGAGGGAACCCCACACCCTCAACAAGGCTGTAACCATCCTGTACGCGAGTAAGGCGGCTGCCCGCTATAAGGTGGCCATAGTGCTCTGGCACACCACCGCCTTATTGAGAGACCCCTACTGTGTTGCCTTTCCCCACAAAATGGCTGGACAGACCCATGCAAACTCAACGGATTCAGGGTATTGGCCAAATCGGTGTCAGCCCAGTTTATTATTTTAGTCTAAACAGATACTATTGGGTTGTGAGAAAGAACGAGAATCCAAGATAAGGAGAAAATATTTTTTTTTCTCGTCCCTTGGGCAGCTTTACGAAAACGCGTTCAAATATTGTTGTTTGTCTCATCCCGGAGAGTTTGGCCGGCGGGTTACGTTTATCCTCCTCGTTTCCGTTCGCTTCAAGTCTCTCGTCGTTCAAAAACGGCCAAAGACGATTGTAAAAGTTGGAACGATACAGCTCGAATATTAATAGTGTCGTTCGGGTTTACTGCTACAGCAGCAGGGCTGCGACAATGGTATCGGTTTATATGTTTCTACAAATTTGGGTGCGCCTTACCCACGCGACCCCGGTAGACACTGCTGTATATATAACATTTTAACTTCCAGAAACGGCCAATAAAAAGTTTGTAGCAGCAAATTCAGAAATTGATATGGCGGAATACGGGTAAATAATGTTTTTGTAATAGGTGTGTCATGCCCGGGGTAATGCTTGAACCAGTAACAACCAGTATAACTGCACTGGATGAGGACGACGACACGCGATGACCAGGTTCATAACTGCTGTGTGTGTTCTTCACATTAAACCTTCCTTTCTACCCGTCGACATCCAGCACACCGGGTCCCACAGTGTCCGTGCCGATTCTTCATCCTAAAAAGGTACTAGTTTTGTGGTCACGAAACTACGACACAGAGATACTGTACAGACAACAGAGTGCCCTTCGTGTCTCAACCTTTGGCTCGGTGCATCATATAGCATGTGTGAGCTGTGTTTTTCTTCGCAGTACATCAGGGCAGCAAACAGCATCAGTACCTTTTGCAGTGGTAACAAACACAACAAGACGAGCACCAGTATACTCACGATTGTGGGCAAAACCAAAGGTGAAGGCCGAAAACACACAGACATCAACGGCACAGGCGCAACGGCAGAGGCGCAACCTGGGAAGAGGTAAGGGCGCATGTATAATCTCACAGAAGCTTTCGAGCTCGCGGGGATTGGCGCCTGCGCGAGTTGCGTGGTATATATTGCTATGTCTTACATACTTGGCGGGAGGGGCGGGGGCATGAAGAAAGCAAAAGGCAGAAACATTTTGCCTTATTTATGGATAATAGCTCAAAACCGAACTAACTGCTGTATCGTATAAATCGCACTTAGCTAAAAAATCAGAAGATAGGATTGTCTAGAGTACGAGTCATAGTCTTCGGGACACAGCAGTCGCCCTACGGTAGTCAGGTTGGTCGCTCAGTTTATAATGGAGCAACACACGAGAAGGCAACTTTAGACGGATTACGTGTCGAATCAACAATCAAAACTGTTCGTTCTGGGTTTTTCGGTTACGTATAGAACAGTACTCTGTATCGCGCCCTATCTTCAATATAAATTTCGTTCTCGTGGCACAGAAACAGGGAGAAAAATCCAAACAAATTGCCGAGTACTCGCCAGTTACCCGCCAGGTACCCGCCAGGTACCCGCCGGGTACCTGCTTGGTACCCGGGTACCCCCCAAAATGGATTTACCCGGCGGGAAGGGTGGGGTCCGGCCTCCAAAATTGGCTGTTAAACGTTTTTGGCGGGTACCCGTAGGGTCCTTCCTACCTCTACTGGTATGGTCCATCCGGGACATTATTTCCATTCACGTTTTATACTATACCGAGTTCAAAAAATAAAGCTGAACATTGAAAATTGTATATTCGTGATCGCAAAGACAAGACGAATCGATGCTGAGATTTTGAACGGAAACAAAATTTCACACTAATAACAAGTAATTATGCAACACAGCATCAAGAAAAAAACACCAAGACCGGCCAAAATTGGTCAAAATCAGCCGTTTGGGGATAAATCCTCAATATCGCACTAATTTTTGCTTTTCAGGAAAAACCATAAAACTCCCTGCGCGTATGGCGTCAATTCATCGTTTTCCGCCCTCCAAAACAAACTTCCACACAAAATTATTCGATGTAAACTTGAACAAAACGACCTCCAAAATCCGCATTTTTGCTGATATCTCCGTCAGTTTATCGATTTTTTTCAAACAGAAAAAAGCCCAGACGCAAATGTGACGAGCTAGCTAAATACGCAGTCTAAATATTGTGTGGCAACATTACAATCTACCTAAGCTTGGACCAGAATTTCACGTTTTTTGCAAACATCAGGCTAAATAATAATAATTAAAAACAAATCGACGTGTTATTATCTCCGTCTCGAGAGGGCCGTTTTAAGGGTATCTCTGTTTTTTTCAACAACCTACCCATACCCGAGATAAATGTTCCTTGGTGATGGGGGAATTTCGGATATTTGGAGCCGGACGGACTATAGGTATACCAGTAGTACGCTGTACTCGTAGTAAACGACCCCCTACTTTTTGTGTTTTTGTTGTGTGTGTGTTCTCCACGTCAAACCGCCCTTTCTACCCGTCGACATCCAGGTTGTAAGAAGGTAGGGTCAGGGTTGATAAATTAAGAGTGAGAAATCCAAACATTGTCGGTGGAACGAGGCAACGTGATATATCGGATGGAAAGTGAGAAGTTGGAAGCTCTGTGAATAGATCGAGATGGTGTGATAGGTTTGACCAACGGAAATTGCTGATAATTATATCAAGTCTAGTCGTTGGCAGCTTTAGAAAGTTTCGAGCGTAGGATATTGCATCTTGGGTATGTATGTATGTATGGATATTTATATATATGTATCTTGATTATCGAAGGATATGGGTTTTGGGCGTTGGTTGATACGAATCTTGGGTAACGTATTGTGACAAGAAATTGCCTCGGAAAAGGTTTATAGGCGCCTTCCGTGGTAAGGCAATACTGAATTCGATAAAGGGGGGGACATGAAGCATCTCCTACGAACATGATTTTTTGTTTTCGGTAGGCTACTTGGGGAAATTAAATAGGCATACGAAGTCGGAAAGTAAAAAAAAAGGATAGTTAGTGCCCGTGTTTCACCCGATTTTGTCTGCTCACTGAGGCAATGCTCCAAAAACGCAAGGAAGAGGGGGGTCATACCTAAAAATCCTCTCCCGGTATTGTTTCCTGAGAAATTCAGGGTGGCCTGAATTCGGGCTGGGGTGTACGAATCGTAAGTCATAAATTTGAAATCGTACCTCATTGCTCACTAAGCGGTATGAAAAGCTGGGCAGTTAGTGCATTGTTTTGGCGCGAAGCTGTATTCCGGCATTTTTTCGACCAAAGCACGATCTCAAAATGGCTGGATGAAACAAATATAAACGGAATCGTGACCACAGCTGTGGCCCAGTTTTTCGTCCCTTCCAACTTTGTTGCTGAAGTACACCGCAGAAACCACCAACTGAGAGCCCAAACGTGCTGAGAAGAACTGATATCGTGCTGAACTCTATCGATGCTCCGGAGGTTCGAGTTTTGCTCGGATCGCCAATCTGTCAAACTCTACCCCCCCCCTACGTGAACCGATCGAGTGGCGCAGTTTTAGCTTGTGCGCGGGGGAAAACACATCCGCCTTTTTTGTGGACTTTTGATATTTGTGTCAAACGAAATTCTGGATTTTTGTGATCAGGATTTTATTTTGTTTGTTGGCGCACAATTGGTATCGTGTTTAACCCATTCAGAACTGAAACAAGTATCCCACACTAATTCCAAGTAGTTTGTCCCCAAACGTGCGGGACCGGTTTTCAAGGGGTTAAACGACGTTTCCCATCGTTTCCTCTTTATTCTTCTATACCATATCTATTTTGGTATGCGATTAATTCTCGTCTCGTCAGCAACTATCACCTTACCGCGGAAGGCGCCTATCAAAGGAAGCGATGCAGGATAGAGTACAATCTCAGAAATCGGAAGGATATTGTATTGAATTCGTTGGCAGGATTAATTATAGGGCTTCGAGTATGGAAGGTTGGTCGTACAGCAGTAGCAAGGACGGCTTCAACCCGATACATCGGCTCAAACAACAACAAGAACAACAACAACGGGGTGGCGGGGGCGTACCTCTTTGAAGGCGTGTGTCCCCGTCCGAAACTCAGGGCCGGGCCATTCGGGAAAGAACAAGGAAACAAAAAGACAGGAAGTGATAAATCTACTCCACCCGTGGTAGGGGGGACAAACACGCATCGCGGAAAAAAATAACCCGGTGTGAAAGCAACCGCGACATGGGGGCGGCGGTGTGGCAGAGGAACGGCAGCTCGAACAAACCAACATACTACATCGACAGGTCTGACAAGCGTGGTATTGGGCTAGCTCCCGATCACGCCATGGCTGTGCCCGCTTGCCAGGGTTTGCGGGAATTGAACTCGAGGAGAGGAGGGTGTGCACCGAAACGCGGCGGAATCTCGCAGTGGGCGGAATAGGCTTACCTGGTACCAACTATTGAGCCTGGTATATCCTAACAATCGGGGGTATATTTATATCTATATATGCCCCCTAAAGCAACACGACTGAGTAATAAAAAATGGTATATTTTAGTCATGTTGCACAGGTCGCCCCGGTGGGCTAGCAGGTAACCACGAAGCCTGGTAGCGTCAAGGTCGCGGATTTGAGACCCCCCCCGAGTGCATGCTCGTAGGGACTTTTTCTAACAAAACAAATCTTGACTAGCGGAAAGCGCGATAGCGTGAGTTAGCAAAATTCGATGAAAATCGACGAGCGTTGGGAAGGCTGAACCCTCAAGGACCGTAGTGGGGGAGGAGGGAGAAGAGCCTACTTTGTGACCCCGGATCTGAGTTACGAGTTACGACGTTACGACTAGGGAGGGAGAAAGACAGAAGTGCGAAGATATTAAATGGGCTGGGAAAAAAAAAATGTTTATATACCCCGGCGTTTTTAACACGACTAAGTAATAGAAGCTGATACCTGGTGTATTTAAGTCATATCCATATATATACCCCGGCGTTGTTCGATATAGTGCTATGTGCTATGGTACCGCTGATAGGATGTGGAAACGTTTGGTAAATACCTGGTATCAGGTATTTGGATCGTATTGGTATTACTTGGAAGGCGTATCTCAGATGGGAACCAGGGCGGTTCCCAGATGCCCTTCCCCTTTTGTCTCAGTCGTTCATCCCCCAAATGGAATATACTGCTCTTCTTCTGTCTCTACGCAAACAACACACGTGAGTACCAACGAGTACCCGTTCCATAGGCTGACCTGGCTAGGGATACCCTGTCCCCTTATACCTAGCTTCCTCACATTTGGTGTCCTGCCGTCGACGCCATTTGTTAAAGCACTAGTCCGTTGGGCAATATGGTAAAAGGCTTACCGATCGCCTACCCGAACTAAGCCTTATAACAATAGCGCTCTGATTTGTGGTATATGTGGGTGTGTTCTTCACATTAAACCTTCCTTTCTACCCATCGACATCCAGCACACCCAGTGTCCTTGCCGATTCTTCATCCTAAAAAGGTACCAGTTATGTGGCCACAAAACTACGACACAGAGATCGCCCCGGTGGTCTAACTGGTAGCCACGAAGCCTGTAGGCCCGGATGTCGAGGGTTCGATTCTCCCCATGGAGGTTTTTATTCTCAAATGACACCGTCTGTCGAGAGCGCATATTATAGCGTGGGTAAGCAAAATTCGACGAGAGTTGACGAGGGAAGAGAGTGCTGAAATCTTCTCGCGATAAAAATGCAAGGCAAGAACCGTGGTGGGGGAGGAGGGAGAGAAGCCTACTTTGTGACCCCGGATCTGAGTTACGACTAGGGGGGGAGAAAGACGGAAGTGCGAAGATAATAAATGGGATGGACAAAAAAAAAAAGAAAAAAAAAAAGAGATACTACGCTCAGTGCAGTAAGCATGGAAGGTATACGATATATAACGTGATACATCATATATACATAATGTGATATACCCTATACATCATGTCATATACCCTTTATATCATGTGGTGCACCCTACTCGTACCTGATATAAAGCATCTGGGTGGCTGGCAGGTGCATGTCGTGCCTGTCGTATCCACTACGGTGACATGTCATTGCATTGTCGGCTCTGCTTTACTGCATTAAAAGTGTAGTATATATGTGACGGCAGAGCTGGTACTTCTAGGATAAAGATTCAGCACGAACACTACTGGGTGTGCTGGATGTCGACGTGTAGAAATAACTAAGAACGCACACACCATTACAACATGGACTTTGTACCGCATTTAGGAAATATTATGTTAAGAAAGTGTGCTGGATGTCGACGTGTAGAAATAACTAAGAACGCACACACCACGACAACATAATATATATACCGCATGAAGGAAATATTCTGTCTAGAAAGAGAGGTTGGGATTGGGAAAACAATATATAATAGTAGGGCATTGCGTGTAAGAAATACAGCTGAAACCGGGCAACAAAATAAGGTGGTTTTCTGCTTTCGGCAACGCTATGAGTGATGAACGTTGAAGCTCATGCTGCACATTGTCGGATGGCGGAGATGATAATAATAATATCAAAAATAAGGGGAACATATATATACTGAAGTATATAAGAGCCGGTCGCCCCTGTGGTCTTAACTGGTAGCCACGAAGCCTGTAAGGCCGGATGTCAAGGGTTCGATTCTCCCCATGAAGGTTTTTATTCTCAAATGACACCGACTGTCGAGAGCGCATATTATAGCGTGGGTAAGCAAAATTCGACGAAAGTTGACGAGGGAAGAAAGTGCTGAAATATTCTCGCGATAAAAACCAAGGCAAGAACCGTAGTGGGGGGGGAGGAAGAAGAGCCTACTTTGTGACCCCGGATCTGAGTTACGACTAGTAATAGGGAGGGAGAAAGGCGGAAGTGCGAAGATAATAAATGGGATGGAAAAAAAAAAAAAATCTAAGAAACAGCAGTGATTGCCGTTCCATCCAAAGTCAAAGAAATTAGGTCGCCCCGGAGTGTGGCACGGGAGAAGAAACCCCAAACGTTAAAACCTTCCAACCGCGCTACGAGTACCTTACATAAACGTATACCAGATACATCGTACAGCAAGTCTCACTATATATGCATCTGTATTCACAGCGACATGTTTTATAATTAGTTCCCGACAGTTTCATCACCACCAGGGAAATGTCCCTCTTGGTGGTATATAGGAAAAAACTAAATTCGAAAGGAGGTGCTCAGAGTTGCCTCGAGGAGGGAGTGACGAGGTCGGGCCAGGCGCTGACTCCCAATGCTCTCAACGCGGAGCTTTCAGATTAGTCGGGGGCGAGTTGGTCCGCGCAGTGTTAGTCTGCACGTGGTATAGGTATCATAGGGGGTATGGCATGCTTGATTGGGGTGTCTTTGAGTTTCGTCAGTGTTGTTTTGTTTTTCGCGCAGCTCATGGGGGCTACAGCAGGTTGTTGCTTCAGCCGTATACCTGCAACGTACTACTGCGCATTGTTGCTGGTTGGGGAGGCTAAGAGGGCCCTCGCCAGGTTCGTCTGACCTGTCCGTACAATGTCAACGTGGTATGTGGTTGTCGCGGTACATACAAATGAGAAGTGAGAAACGCTGAAAACCTTTCGATTTAAACAGAGATACATAAGAATTATCCTATACGACGGAACGCGGCAAATGTTGCTGGTGAGGGCACACGAAGTATGACGTTGAGCCTGGACGCCAATTTGACGTTTCTTCACAGCGGCCCCCCACTGCTGTATAACAGCTACTGGTATATATTTCAACTAATGTGTATAGTATACACTATCATATGTCGATCTTGGCATCACATGTATTATATGCAAATCGAATAAGTACACACAGTGAACCACATAATAAGAGCTCTTCCAAAAACAAAATATTATAAAACAAAGCGTATCTCCCCGTGAGTCCTGCCGAAGGCACCGGTAGGCAGTGTCAACAACAAACAATGCGGAGCCTCGTGCCGCTTCAGGTGTGACGCAGACCCACGCGCCGCGATAGCGACGTGTGGCGAACGGCGAAAGCAGCGAACGCGCAGACAGATGATAAGTGGATCCCCGGCCTGGGACACCACAAAGCGATCACACACGTGGCCGCACACGGACACACAACGCTGATTCGCTATCGGTCGTATGCTCAATACAAGTTCCTTCTTTTCGCTGCCGTTGGCAAGCGGGGTCGGGCGTCCAAACGAATGTACTGCCAAGCGTTTTAGGCACCCCACCTATGCCCTCCAACAATATCATAAAGGGAAAGCAGGTGGAAGGAAGAACTGGAGGGTGCAAATGTGAGAGCAGAAACAAACACACTCCGGGGGTCACAGGCGTCCGTGTGTGTTGGAAGCTTGGCACGTCTCGAGTACACGTATCAAACAACAATATGGGAGTGAAAATATCGAATTTCGAAGGAACAATCGAGTCTAGACAGGGAGGGTGCAATACAGCAGGGCATCTTACCCCATTGCTGTACTGCTGTAGGCCGGAGGCAGATAACACAGATAGCTACAGGAGGCTTGTAAGTTGAATATGCGAGTGCACACCTGAGTATGCGAGTCCATCCCAAGTATGCAAAATCATGTATAGGATCGAGGCGTACAGCCGGGCTTGCCTGCATACCTCTCAATAGCATACCTGGTAGAAAACAACAAACGGTGCTTGGTAGCAGGGTAGCCAGGTATACCGGATGACAAAAACAATTACAAGCAACTTGTTTTGTAAACAATACGATAGGTCTCGGGGTCCTCCCCACAAACAAAAACTCAACAAAAGTAGAGCAGGACTACTGTGCACAAGCGATTGTCTCGGGGATCGAACGAATTGCAGCTGAACTGCCCAAAACAGTGCAGGGACCGCATAAACAAAGTGGATCAGATCTACCATAGCTCTACGGAAAACTGTAAAGGGAACAGCCCCCCCCAGGGCCCCTGTACGACACTGCTGTACCACCCAGCAGTTTGTAGTTGAAGAACCGACTGCTATTTTCCAATGTTATATCCAGGTGCCCAGTCCTTCCCGTTTTCCAGCACCTTTGCTAGCAGCTGATGCAGCCTTTAGCATGGAGGGTATCATCTGTCACAGTTCCCCTGCGGTACATGGCGTCGTGCGTGCTTGTACGGCACTTCTCGCGATGAGGTTACGGATTTATTGGCGTAGTGTAGGTACAGCAGTACCTGAGTCCTGTGTAGGTACGGATCTGCTTTGCGTAGCGACTAGAGGTGGGCACCGGATATAATATTCGAAAAACCAGAAACGGGGTAGGAGGCGTTATTCTAAAATCAACATACATGATAAACTATTGTTTTCGGCAGGTTTTAATCGGTTAACAGAAAACCGGTCAAACCGGCTTCGACACGTTAAATATTCCATAATATGGAAAACGATAGTTCTATATTTAGACCTTGTTGCGCACGCTCGATCGCGTGATTTTCTGTTGGCAAATACAATTATTCGAGATGGAATACGACCATCAACTTTACTGATTCTACTATGTTTGCTATCCGTCAATGCAAGCTTGGGGGGCAAACGAACAAAGTGCATTTCAACACAACGTACACGCAGTAAGGCTACGTGCACGCTCCGGGAAGTAAGGCCACTCACCATACTTTCCCCCCTTGAAGCCTATAGGGTGCACTCCATGGTTGTAGGCTGGACGGAGATTATTTGAAACATCGTCTCCTGGTCCCTGGTAAGATACTATGTTGGCGTCGGTGCAATTGAATCCAGTGATTCACGAGGTCATATACAGCACGTACTACGCGCGATGGAACGATCACGCGCAACTTAAACAATTGAGATTCGACGAATCCTCGACTTTGCAGCTGAGGTGTTTGAATGAGCAAGCAGGATACTACGTATGATCCAGTGCAATTGAACTCAGTGATTCACGAGGTAATGTAAAACACCTACTACGCGCGATCGAACGATCACGCGCAACTTAAAACTGTGAGGTTCGAAATCCTCGACTTTACAGCTATAAGGCAAGGGTGGTCGAAAACATATGTTTCGACACCTCACGTCGAATTATTCAACTTTGACCCTCCCGGGGGGGGGCTGACATCGTCCCCTCTCTCTACGCCTGAACAATAACTATATAAAATTGAACATAGGGGACGGTAGAGAGCCGTTCCCTGCTTGATACAAGGCCTTCCATAGTACTACAATAGTACTGGGCGGCGGTGCAGCCTATAGGCCGCAGCTGCGTGGTGACAGCGACTACGGCAGTAGTGAGCGGAACAAAGGGGAAATGAGTTTGCTCGAAGGTGGACCAGAAGGCCCCGAAGAGCCGTGAGATCGGCAGGCTTGGCATGGAATGTCGAGTGCGTTATTTTCTTGCTTCGGCACAGTTAATTTGGTCGATAAGCTTGGTCGGATAAACATGCAGGTTCCTTCCTTCTTGTCGGATAGATCGATAGACCCCAGGTAGGTATCTTCAATGCCTGTGTATACCCTTGCAACGATAATCCATCATGGAAACCAAACGCTGACCGCGCCTGGTGTCATTGAAATCTTGCCTTTTCACATTCTTCTGTAGACGTCGTGTACATCACTGTCGGAGACATCGCGAACACTGTTCGACACGCACATATTACAGAGTGGAATGCCTGGCTAAGCCGTAAAACAGGTAAGACTACGCTTACGAGTACATGCCAGTATTATGGTATGCCCGGTAAGCACATTACCATGCACTATACCACCAAGCCTCGACCAAGCAGCAAAGAAGGACAACCATGACAGGTATACTAAGTCGCACGAGAGACGTGTGGTGTAATGTTACGTTACTTGACTCGATGTGAGGGATTGCGCAGCTCCGGTACACTGTCACACAAATCACATACACCGATACACCCTGGTTACACTGTAAACAAAATCGTGGTTCAACAAATAAGTTTCGAGCCGTTTGGGGGGGGGGGGGCTTAGGTGTATGATATCGAAATCCCCGGCCGTCCCTGGCTAAGGTGTTTGATCACGCAAGCGGCACACAGCGACTCGAACATAGTCCTCACGAACATACGTGCGTGCTTGACAAAATACCCGAGCGTTTCGCGCCCGGGCCGTTCTGTAGCTGACACATCCACATGCAGCCGCCTAGATTCTCAACGGAACACCTTTTTCTTCCGGTTGTGTGGCACAGATGCTACCAAAGCGCCCACCGCATCACTAATGCCACCGAAGAGTGCGCAACACCAATGCCGCCAATCCGTCGACGACCCTCTTTCCCCCTACACAACCCAGAGATATGCTGACGTCACTACCACACCCCTAGGTGACGCGGCTTGACGGTGACACCTGCATATCGGGTACACTCAGCTTTCTGGATGCCGTGTAGATCCCAGTTATTTTACACCGACGCCAACATCCCGCTGGGTCTCGATATCGGTCACTGCATGTAATTGGCGTCAATGTACTAATAACGTACATCATAAACACGCGCAACACGCACTGCTACTTGTCTGCCGTATTGGATCAGGCGTGAGTTCTGCCCGCCGTCCATGCACATGCTTAGGTGGGGCCTACGACTTCGCTGTATAATGTGATCCCGTTAGGTGGGCTGCGAGCAGCGGGGCTTCGCGCATCTCACAAGGCGTATTTCGTGCGCGTGGCTGAGCCGCCTTGAAGACGTCGTGCGCAAAGAAACATCCACCCAGCACTCCCGTTCACTCTCATGCGTCGCAGGTCCTCTATATTTATCTCTGCAAGCTGCGAGTATTTAGTTGGTGCTGGGACGAAACCATGCGATTCGGGTACGTGCTCCTGGGGCTGGTGGCGCTGACGTCCATTCACATTTCGAGCGGTGAGAACTCCTTGATACTGTTTTTTAACGCCCACTACTGTAGCTCTTACTTAATAACCCTGGGGGGGCGGGGTCTGAAAATCGCCGCCGATGCGGTTGGAACGGTCAACGCATGGTTTATTTGACCGGTGTCAAACGAGAGACACAACGGGTCGGCACTGTTTTCTGTTTACATATCACGTATTTCGCAGGGTTGAATTGCGGCTGTGACGGTGATGCAATATTGATTCATGTATATCATGGGGACATGGTACACTTACTTACCCTGGTTTACTGCGTGATCATCTGGGGTTTACACGAGCGTGCTGCAGAAGTTAGCAGAGGTTTGAGAGTGGATGCTAGATATGCTGTAAACACGTTACTCGAACTATCAATGTTTTTGTGCATGGTAAAGAGTCTTGCAAAACGACGTCGATACCGACACTCGTACATGCATATGTGTGGCACGACACTAAGCCCAAAATACATGATTCTCTCCTTCGGGAACAGTGGAACCTCAACACACACTGTGCCGTCGACACATCAAGCAACACGCGTGCTACGACACGTAAAGAGGTAGCACGTGTTGGGCCATACTGTGTTCGGATTGACGGCGCTCGTTAACAGGGGAATTAATCAGTGCCGTTGGATCTTTGAAATTCGTTGTATACCTTAACAGGTATAATAATTAGGCCATTGGAATACTCATTGTGGGTTGAACTTCCATGTTTTTCCTCAAGGCCGAGTTGTGGCAGGGTATAGCGCTACTCAAGCGACGAGCCTCGGGAACATTGCGTGCACGCGCTACCGTAGCATGCGTCGAAACATATATTGATAATGTTTGGCTAAGATGTGCACTATGCGTGCGTCTTAGCGTACTTCCAAGCGCACTGGCGCTAACAACTAACTTTGTTGGCCTTACCCCCACTTGCGCGATGCGTCCTCCTGTTGTGCTGAAGGCCAAGTATGCAGTAACGACTTGCCGGGAGTCCAGCAATACAGCGTCTGCTGCGATCTTGCCTGCGGCACATGTGGCGGAAGCGGTTGCGGCCAACGACCCCCCGGAGCGGTTAGTTGGTGTACGTTGTCCACGCCTGCTACTGTAGGGGTATGGCCCAAAAGCCTCTCCTCACGTAGGGGGATAGATGCGTACCTCACCCAACATTCGACTTTATTAGGAACTGCAAGCTAAAGCCCGATGTATCAAACACTGAGCTACTTTGGTAGGTATCTCACGAATACTTCTGCTGTGTACAAAACTGTTGCAATCTGTTTTGGTAGCCACTCCTGCATTGAGGACCCCTACCGCGAAATGTATTTTGGGCTTCAAGTGCGTATCCTACCGTAGCACGGTTCGGGGGCGGCGGGGGCGGGGGCGGGGGGTCGCATACCAGGTACATCAGTACAGCGCAATATATCTACCAAGGTATGACGCGCAGACGACGTGTATTGCTCAGTTCTCAACATCGGCCGGTCTGACAAAGTATTGCCTTGCCCCCTTCTTCTGTTGACAGGACGCCTGCTGCACCAGCCGAATCGCGGACAGTGGCATGCTGTGCAGTGAAACCCAGTCGGCCCCGTGCTTCATCGACAACGGCGGTGCGTCTTGCGCTAGACCGGATATTCCCCGAGTAGTTGGGTTCGCAGCTGAAATGGGTTGGGTTTGATTTCTCCGCCTGTACAACTTGCGCAGTTTTCCCTGCTGGTGAAGGCAAGCTTCTTGAATTTTCCCGCGAGTGTTAACAAGCGATACGTCAGACGATATATGTGATTGGACCATCCCACGCTCGCTTTGATGCATCCTCCTGATTATGGCGAAGCCCGATGCAGCAACGGCCTTCTCGGAGTCCAGCAAGACAACATCTGCTGCGATAACGACTGCCGCTCGTGTGGCGGGCGCAACTGCGGCCAACAAATAGGCGGAGCGGTGAGTTGATGTATGCTGCCCACGCGTGCTACTGCTGTAGGAGTGTAGCCTATAATTCGCGTCCGTTTCTCATCTTAGGTTATGTGCCTCACTCAACAATCGGCTTTACGAATAACTGTAAGCTAAGCCCGATATACATTTGCGTGAGCTAAAGGCATCACCTACCGAATACGTATGTTGCTATATGCATACCAGCTTCAAGAGATGTGTTGTGGCATCCTCTCCGTTGAGGAGCCTAATCACCTCATTTGATTTGGGCTCTAAAGTACACACCCTACCTCACGACAGCTCCTGGTGGGGGTCGGTTGCATACATCAGTAAAATGCAACTCGCGTATGGCAGAACGATGTGTACTGCCCAGCCCCCAACACCGGCCCGTGGGTTTAAATACACGGCTCGCCCCCTTTTTACGTTGTCAGGAAAACTGCTGTACCAGCCGAATCAGGGACAGTGGCAACATGTGCAGCGAAACTCAGGCGGCGCCGTGCATCATTGACGATGGTGCGTCCCGTAAATCTCTAGCAAAACCAGCGTTTACTACCTGTTTGGTGCGACCCCAGTTATCTCTTTACTATTATACATATGTGTTATCTCAGCATTTTGGTGTTCACCGCTCTATTGGTTATGCGGCAGTGTACCTCCATACTTCTTGGGTACTAGCGAGTTGTACGCCAAATGTGGCACGTAGTTAGGGTTGAAGGCTGGTGTCTGTCGTTATCGCGCTTCCAGTGGGGTAACGCTGGGGAGGGACTGAAACGTTTTAGGACTGACGAACCGGTGAGAAGGGAATCGGCTATAAGTCACACCACGTACGAACTGTACCAGCGCAGACTGGTGCAACGGTAGGGGCGGGGTAGCCTGCTTTTTACTACCACGTATACTCCAGTCGGGCAAGTGGCTCTGTACCTCACTGAAAACTAGATGCAGGAATATGTCGTTGTCGCAGAGTAGCAAGCATACCATAGTGGTGCATACTCGAAAACGGAAAGCGTTAAAACTTTAAAATCTCGCGAAGAAGTATGGTGGCCACTCGGCGGAGTGGATCTCATCCGCTGGTAAGAATGGACTTAAGAGTGATCCCCCTACCGTAGCACCAGTCCGCACGATCTGCATTGCGATGCTATGTCTACGCTAGCTGAGTGTACGGAAATGTCTGGTGGCTCTACAGCAAATATTTAAAATAAAAATACAAATATGCATTAGTATAAACATGCACCCGCGATAGATCTACGTATGAAGTGTTGCACAGCAGTTATTCGCCAATCGCGAGGGTTCCGCTTCTTGTACCGTTGCGAGGTTAGACGAAATAACGTCTCAGACTTGTGGTTGTTGTTGTGCAGACTCCCCGTGTCTCTTCGGATCTCATGTTGAATTTCCGCACCTGCGTGGCCGTTATCATCTTCGTGACCCCTCAACAAACCAACGGAAACTCTCGAAGTCGTTTGCAGCAACGGTGTGCCTGGCGTGGAACAAAACGGCGTCTGCTGCGAGGCTCAGTGCGGGAGATGTGGAGCAGCTGGTTGCGGCACGCGGCCCGGTGGCCAGGTTTGATGGTATTTGTTTTGTCGCTTGCTCTCGACGCGGTTTACGAGAATACCACCATGCTTCATAACATAGTGCCGACGGCTTGGGTCCCTCAACTTTCGAAGTGCCCCAATAACTTGGGGATATCGTTGTAGTTTTTGCAATAGTGCTTTATGTTCCTAGATCATGGGGTTGCTCAGCTGGTGACACGTTCGTGTTTCTTCTGTTGGAGATTTTGGGTGGACAATAGAGCTCAAGCGTGGAGCCGTACCAACGTTTAGGTTCAACGATTGGTTCGCCCTTTCCTTAGCATGCATCCCTTCCTTCCTAGGCTCTTCGTTCGAAGCATTCCGGTTATTAGCTCCTCCATGTCGAACACGGGGAATGGATAGCTCGCGTGCATCAGCAGGCAGCCTAACATCTACGTCGAACTACGCTAGCGTTAGTAGACGACATAACTCACTGATGGACGCTTCAACCATTGCATCTGAGGAAGCTCCTCAATATCTTGGATATCGGATGTGTAATTTAACAGGTTGTTTAGATACCCAACCCACGGGAATGTGCACCAGCCTTAGATTGCTTGAATTCACGTCGATTGTGGGGTGCAGAACTGCTCACGGGTGGAACCTCAGACAAATTTTGCGATGCCGCTACCGTAGAAAAATGCGTCATCTGGCGGTATACATTTGTTACTCGCCTCCATCACTGGCCGTTCTGCCTGACACAAACACATGCGCTGGTCCTGGTACCCTGTTTGGCAGGACGGCTGCTGCACCAGCCGAATCCAGGACAGCCAAGTTTTATGCAGCGACACCCCAGTGGCACCGTGCATTATATTCCCGGTCACCGACGACTGTTAGAGGTAAGGGTTATCTGACCAATCATATATCAGTAGCCCATAATGTTTCGGTGTTCGGTAACCTAGTTGTTTGGTTTAGTTGAGTTTGCAGGCTCACCGACTGCTTGCTACAGGCTGGTTCAAGTTAACGCGGAAAATTCACTCAGTGGCCAATGTCCACGCCGTTTATCGGAGATAAGACCCTGAAATTTGACACACGTGTTTTATGCGCCCTACCCGAAAATTTTAACAGGTTTTATTTCGTCAAATATTGTTTGTTTTGTAATTTGTTGGGAAATTTGGGTCAAGTTGGGTCGTAAGATATCCAACATTTCCGGAGAAAAAAACAATAAAAAACATTCGTCAAAGGCTCGAGTAAGGCGCATAAAACTCGTGTACCAAATTTCAGGGGCTATCTCCAAAAACCGGCGTGGACATTTGTACTTTTGTGCGGTAAAAGGGTAAAAATAGGCGTTGCCTCGTAATTACTTAGTTTCAGTATAGAATCGACTTTGGGCGTTAAATATGACTTAATATGATCATACGCAGTCAGATCTTCGAATGTTTGCGTGAAACTTTGTACAAACATGCCTTGGGCCACCTGAAAGAGGCTCGTTCAGAAACAAAAATGGGGGGAAAACATGTTTTCCTACGGAAACGCCTGACTATTGTTGACCACTTTGAAGGCCTGTAATTGGTCGGCCACATTTTCGGCGGTAGCGCCAGTTCTAAGTCCTTGAACAAAAAACTGGCGACGTCACCTTCTTCCACTGTTCATGGCGGTCAGTATGATACACAATATGTGACATTGGAGTTGCTATTACCTGGTACCTAACATGCACTTTTCTTCTTCCCCCAGAATCAAAAGAATAAAGAGGAGAAATCACATACTCTTTGAACGGTTATTGGGGACGGTCTGTGGTGTTTTCAACGAGTGCTAGGGTACAGTAGTAGCAGTAGTAGTACGCAGAACATTACACTTTAATTTGCATAGAGTATTGCACCCTTCGTCACCGCACGTGCGTAGTGCGGGGAAGGTTGTCTAGTTGCCACTCAGGCGAGCCCCCAAGTTGACCAGAGATGCTCATTCAGCATCATAAATTACCAGATATGTTAATTCAGCATCATAGTAGCTGTGGTTTCCCGGCGTTTGGAAATGTCAAGACCACGGTGCTCCGTACTTCACAGGTGAATCTAGTAGGTAGATGCGTACGTGTATGTATGTTAGGTTGTTATTTGTCTGATAAATATTACCACCTGATAATATATATAATATACATAATATATATATATATATATATACATGTATGTGCCAGAGGCCGAGGAGTATAAGCTCCAACAAACAGAACATCGTGTATAAGGGGTTCAGAACACATTACGAACAGGGAGAATGTATCATCTGCGACGAGGTGTGCAGTACACACGGCGAGCAATCGATCAGCGGGTGGCGACCAATCGATCAGCGGGTGGGAGGCTGGTGGAATTACTTGGAATCTACAAGTTGACCAAAACAAGACGGTTTGCCCGACCAACAAAAGACGACGAAAAGAGCAGATAAGATGGAAGGCTAACAGCCGATCTAGTTGACATGTATTGACGGCGAATCCGTGAAAAAAAAAACACGATCTGACCCCTCACACCTCCTACGCGTTTTCCTCTCCTTACAATATTCGCCAGGGTCCACTCCACCGATCCCCATTTTCCTAATGCCGGCGTCTACTACTCCCTCGGTGGCGAACGACACTGGTGATGGTGGTGACAAATACCCATCGGTGACGCAGAACTACAGCACCAGATGATAACATCGGGTCGTCTGGAAATGTCGCCTGCAAGGGAATTGAGCGACATTCGTGATGCCACGAACCAAAGGGAGCCTTGACGATTGAGCTCTATCCTACTAACCCCCGCTCAGGAGGTGGACGCTTTTGCATTGGATGACAGCATCGAATATATTGGCTCGGTTTATGATGTGCCCACACCCAGAAACGGCAATTGGTATACCATTTAACTGCCTCGGGGGTGATGTACCATATATACACTACGTGATATCATATGTAAGATATTTCCCCATGCGCGGAGTTAAGGTTCTTCTCCCCTGGTGACCGATTTATCTTGACCGTGAGCCATGGCGACCGCTGGTTGTCTATCTCACGCAGGGGTTGGCGCGTTTTACAGCGCCGTTGCTAACCGGTGTCAACCTAACCAACATTATCTGCACACATAAAACTGGCGGGGGTTTTGGGGGGCGATTGCAGTTGTGGCAAGATACTGGCGTACCCACCTAAGCAGCCGCAATGGGAGGGGGCGGTGCTTGAGCAGTATTAGGTCTGAAACACCTCGATAGTTGTAAGGGGGGCGGTATATAGTGCCAGTTTGTTTTCTCCATTGTTGTGCGGGCGCACTCAGCCCCTTCCTGGAGAGGTTATAGAACGTCTTGCGATCATCTGTCCTGTAACTCAACAGGTCATTAGCGGGAGTGTCTGTGTTTCCTTTTGATTTCGCAACTGAGTGCTCTTTAGTCTACTTAGGAGATTAGAGCGAGGTCACAATAGATGATTGGAGAACCAAACGGTATCAGATGGTCCAGGAGACTACGGTCGAGAGTCCACACATTGCAGTCAGTCATGTTGGCCTTCGGAAGCGTATCGCCAACGGGGGGTTTGAGAGTGTCCGCGCACTCTCGGCAGAGAAGCATACCAATTTCCCACCAAACCGTTGTATATTCCGTAAAATTGCACATTTCCCGAGTATGTTACAGTGTTTGGTTGGCTGGAACGGGGGGAGTTTTACGGTAAATAAAGGGGTTGGCATATATTCATGCGTCGCGTAAGGTTAAGACGCCAGTAAGGTATACCGATGTGGTCGATCAATCGTGTCGTACACTTTGGCTCTTAGTTAAATACGCACAACGTACAGGGAGGCCAGTCATTCCTGTAGTATATTCGTATATCTACGCTACATATTCAGATGCAAAACGTTGTTTAGTTTTGCATACTTGCATGGGGACTATCTAGGTTGTTTCAAGTTGGACTTAGGGCTGTTTTTCTACTTGAGACGTGCTGTTGTTCTGCTAGTATATAGTGCCAGGCATACAACACGGGTTCCGAAGTTATCGGGCAGTATGAGATGTGTCTCAAGACAGGGTTACATATATAAGTTTGAAGGTTTCACCAGCATACTCGTTTGTTGAGTTTTTCCCTCCTCGTATTTGCTGTCTACTTCTACATATGGATGCCATACATTAATAATATATTTTGGAAGACCATACTGAAATTGATTCGGAGATATTTCGCATTGTCGTTGACCTGTTACCCTCGGGCCCTCAATTTCCATACGAAGTGGGATTGTGCTGTTTTGCCTTGAAGTTTGTGATATTCTATTTGGGACCTGTATTTATCTCGCACGGAGTAGATGTGACGATCATGAGCTGCTGTGGGTGATGCTGGTCTACGGGTATTTGTGGTTTATATTTTCTGCTGAGGGATTATCGGTTCGGGTGACCTGTCCTCGGACGCCGAATCGACTGCGCGGCACGCCTGCGGGTGACCGTCCGGGGTGGGATTAATCGAGACTCGTGTGTACCCGTATCTGTTGTGGAGTCTGTGACATAATGGTATTTTATACGACTCATGCCTGTGTGTAGCCTGTAACACAAAGGATAGGCCTCATGTGTCTTTCAGTGTCTGGTGCCAATGCTTTGACCCGTGAATCTGTGTCTTGAAACGCTCTGGAGTCCGCGATACCAAATTTTTGCTCCAAACTATATTCTCTTTACGACAAGGCGGTATGCCACCTACCCGAAAAGGATGCGCCCCCACCGCAGTGCATGGACGAACAATATGATTGTGTGCCGACACACAGAGAAGAGACCGAGTGGTGCGAAAGCACACCGAAGTAAGTGTAGTGGCTTATCGGCATTTACAGATATGAGTGCCTTCGGTACAGTATACATACAGTACCTGTATCGACTTTTAAGGCAGTGTGTATTATATTGTATCGTGCTGTCCGGGCAGATTGTATTGTTTCGTATCGTACTGTTCGCGGTGATGAAATCCAGCAGTCCCTTCACGAGTATTTGTCCCTACCATTCGGTACACGGTGTGCTGCAGTGCGGCCCGCTTCGTGTGTGTACTGCTACTGCTCCTGGTCCGCTATATGTCATGCTACAGTACTACCTTTGCGCACAGCGTGTCGGTACCTCATGCATGTGAGGTCGTATTCAGGGTGCTGCTCCCATCACGACAATTCTATGGAACGAGACCACGCTCCCTCCAGGTCAAAATTACGATATTTCCACAGGTGGGGCTGGATTCCTTAACGTCTCACGGTGGCTACTCACTGCAGTATTGTACTCGTTTTTCTATTCGCCTTTGCACTTCATGCTTGATCGGAGTATGGCTGTCAACACTACTCGGACGCGCACGCTAGGTGGTGCTCGGGAATATTTTCCTCGTTGCTGATGCCAGGCGAGCATGACAAAAAAGAAATATGTATTGCGCTTCTTGAACGCCGGTCTGACGAAGTCTCACCCTTTTCGCTTTCCTCGTCTTGAATCGGGGACATTCTTCGCTAACGCATTCCCTTAGGGCCTTGAGGTGCCGCCTCGTACGCCCTGCTGTTGCTTCGCTGGGTGATTGGCACGGCCCGGGATACCTGTTTCAAACTATTTGATCAAAAGCACGGTTACCAAATCTCTCCCCGAGGAGATGTAACGCGAATACAAACCGTGTATCGTTGCACGACACAGCGCTCCGAGGGGGCGGACTGCCGAATCGATAAAAACCTTCGAACCAGGCGCCGCCAAAGGAGCTGAAGCATTTTCAGGATCAGTAGGGTCTACGAAATATGGCTAATGGGGTGTATGTTTGCGTTGAGGGGCGTGACCGTAACAAGGATCCCCGTAATCGCACATTCGAAGGGGTGACGCTGTTGGGCACCAAGCGGACGCAGAAAAGAACGTCAGTCCAGCAATGCCTCTTGCGGCCAATGGCCACTACACGAACTAAAATACATCAGTATCCTTATCTAGTAAATCAAGTAACGCCGGGCTAAGCGGCATCAGTCTCTTCTCCCCGGCTGGTGAGAGGGCTCCGCTGTGAGTACCGCCGAGAACACACTATAACCTATTATTTATTAATTTCCCATCGCAATCGGGGCCCAATATTTATACCTCGGCCGGGAGTGGTTGCGACAATTGACACAGGCATTGACACGGCTACGAGCGAAATGAAAACACAAACTCAATAAATGCAACGTGTGGCGATGGTGTGACGGTCCGTATTTGGTTGCTTATTTGCACAGGCGCATCATATATCACTCTCATATGACCTGCTACACTGTCGCCCCTACCTCTGGGTACAGGGTGTAGGATTCTCTCACCATCAAACCAAAGCACGACACAGCACAGCACAAGATAAACAACAATTAAAGCTGAACACGAAATCAGCTATGTCGGGCTTCCCCTTCCATTTATCCGCCACCTCGTAGTCAGCGTGCGGTTAAGCCTCGTCCCCCTTATGTGTGGTAACGCGATCGAAGGGTGCCTGGTGCAATGTTTACGCCTCAGTCACATCATTAGACTCACCAACAGCAGCGTCCGCAGGGCCCGTCAATTCAGTAACCGACGCAGCTTCGTCCATCGTGGTCGAAAACTCCCCTTGTAGCATTCCTCTGTCCCGCAAAACACACCTTTGGATGGGCGTCCGAAAACTTGCTCCAGCGGTTTCTGTAGATCCCGTGGCATCATCTTCTGAAGCGGCTCCGTCCATCACGGTCTTGGACTTGCCTCCTATCTCACCTTTCACCTCCGGAAGTGCTTTTTTGATGGGTTTCCGCAACATAGGAAAACATGTGCTACTGGGGCGTACGTGGCCTAGTAAAACACGTGATTCTGGTGCGTGTATAAAATAAACGAGTGGGTTGCTACACGTACTACCAGTAGTAATCCACGGGCATAATATTATTTGACAGTGTCTACCCCCAAAGCCAGTGACATTATTCCCCCAGGTACCACCTCTACAGAAATACAGGACTCCCTTACCTGTCGTTTGATTGATGAGGAATGCCCAATGGCACCCGCTCAAGCAATGCCATCGGCGGTGGTATTTCTCCACATGCCTAAATGTTATCACCGGTAGGGGTAATATTCGGCATCTACGAGTATCCCCTGCCACCACCACAACCGGTAGCCCGTGTATGCATCGTTAAACACGGCACGGCCGCAGTCGTGGACCTATATGGCGTAACGGAATTGGGGGTCTCCGGAATCTAGGTGCAGGTCGGCGACGATCCTGACAAATATTGTAGGGGGGGGTGCAACAAGGAGGCGGCAAGGGAGATCTGAACATTCGGTCTGAACGACAGCACCGTCCATGTATTTGGTGTCAGCTTGTGTGTTCGCTACAGTAAAAATTCTGTTTGTCAAACCGTCTCATTTCGGGAGCATTCGGATGGTCTGGCTTCATGCAACTGCCCCAGGCTTCGTGTTGTTTGTTTGCGGTAATATATTCCACAGTATCTGGGGCGTATTAGTTGATAAGACCGAACGAACGTCTGGAAATTGCGCTCATACTGCTCATGGAGGTTGATGGAGTGGGACATCTTTTCATCCTTGCATCTTCACAATGATGCAATGCGCACTGTGCCTTTCGAAATGCCGCGAAATTACAGAAAGTTGGGTACCGAATGAGGCGGCTCTGGTCTCCAATACAAGTCCGAGTCGCCACAGGAAGCGCATTAACCAAAGGCACCATCGTTTACGCTGGATATAATGCCACCTAAACTGGTGGTTAACAGTTCATAGAGTGCTCAGTTGTTTGAAAATTGGCAAGTTGCTAGCCATACGAAGCAATAAGGAAATCATGGAAATGCTGCGACAGACTGTCCCGGACTGCCGAAGAAGCATACCAGGTATGACGCAGATAGCGGAACTGCAAATCCCACCACAAATGTAATGGCCCATCGCTAGCTAGAGCTCTACACGACGCACCGTTGGAGTCGAAGTGGAACGGCACCAACGAAGTGTAGCTGCAATAAATGATGTTATCTGTGAGTTCGCTGGTGCAGCAGGAGATTTGTGATTTTAGGAGTAGATTATGAAGTATTCCGTCATACACGCCATTGATGGAAGGCGAGCAGTGTTAATCTTCTCGCCACAGTCAACCCGCCTAGTAATGAATAACGGTCCCGTTTTCGAACGGGAGAAAGCCCGCTTTCGCTCTTCAGGGAACCCCGACACGGGAGGAAAATAGACGACGGCCAACACCAATAATGGTTGCCGAGCCGCTTGCCGCAACCGCGTCGTCCACATTTTCGGCACGTAGCCCCGCAGCAGAAGCCAAATGCTTGCACACCAGGCACACCGTTACTGCAAACCTCTTCGGGAACTTCCATTATGCCAAGGAATAAAGGACATCATAACGAGAGCGGGGATGCGAGGTCACAACGCGAGGTTCACGAGGCACGAACGTGTCAACCACAAACGCCAGAGTCCTGTGGACCGCACAAAATTAAATGCATGATCTTTCAAACTCGAATGGGATTCCATCGAAACTGGGTAGCAGTCCCTTAGTCCAAGAGCCTTGTGAGGGCCGTTCATTATCAAAGGGTTTTGATCGTAAAATTTCAAATCTCCCATTTTTCGTTTTGCATGGTATATGTTTATTGCCAGATAGTTCTGTTTCCTTCTCCAATTTTAAAAGTTTAAGCTTCCTGATATTTTGTCATCTGTTGAATTTCCAAACTACGGAAGTGTTTCCTGTTTTTCCTGTTTTTCTGGGAAACGAAATGTGGAAATTTGCACGGAAAAGCTCTCCGATAATAACGACCCTTAGTCGAAAACGTTTCGTTTTCAACGATCTATCGTAGCACGGGTGATATGGCAGCTTGGTACACACCAGCTGCAATAGTTGCGCAAACTGCAACCCAACCACAGAGCTGCCCAGGCCTGGTGTTTCTAGCGCTCTGCCCGACGCACCCTCTTCGTTGACGATGCATGGCGCCGCTTAGGTGGTGGTGCACATCGTGCCTCTGTCGCCCCAAATCTGGCTCATGCAGCAGGATACCTGTGCACCGGGGAAGGGGCCAGGGACAATTTATTCACACTTGGAGGTGTTGGGGGGCTGAGCAGTGTACGTCTTGCAAGACGCTGGCCGTATTCGTGGTTGGTGCGTAAGCGAGGATTATCCCGTTTTCGAGACGGGGAAATGAAATTGCATGCTTCGCTAGGGGCGTGTGACAACAAATGGCAGAGTCGAGACCTACACATCAACGAACCTCGCCGCCGGGTCGCTGGATGCAATCGACGCCTCCACATAATGTGCATTAGGCCTCACCGCTTCCACACCGGGTATCTCGTTGCTGCAAACCGCTCTTGACTATTCAGTTGGGCTGTCGAATGTCCAACGAAATCTAATCGGCAGCGAAGATTCGGAGTCGTTACATCAGGACGCCCAAGGAACCAACTGGTGTGTCGCGACGAAAGGCTGGGTGCGGCACATCTTGGCTGGGGGATGGACCAAGACTTTCCGAGGCTCCTCACTCAAAGAGCGCTATACCTCACCCCAAAAAGGAAAAACGCCTCCTTCACAATCCCTTAAAAGCGAGCGATGATATTAATAGTACGGTCACTGCAGGCGTGGGTTTATATTCATTTTATTACTTTATATCGACGCACATCTACGAGTGGAAACGTTGCAAAAGTCTAGCGAGGCTGTCGTCGTGTTGACGGACAAGGAATGCCCACAAGTTATGGCGGCCACACATGCATAGTATCGGGTGGGATCTCGCCAGCGAGCACCCCTTCCAGGTAGTCCTGCCAGTTGGAAGCCGTGGAGACGGAGCGCTGTTCGCGCTGCGCATGGCCACAGTACTGCAGGGGCATACGTGCACGGGAGAACCACTCCCTCATTTTACATGGTAGTTATTGCGTCCAGGCGCTGCTGGAGCAAGTGATTCGCAGTAACATCAACGAACACGATCATTCCAATTGGTGGCGCGAAGACGGAGACAACGCGGCGTACGTTGGGCGCACTAATGACGGAGGGTAGCGGAGGCTAAGCGGCAACGGGGGCGGACCTGAGCCAACGCGTTCAATCTATCGTTCCCCACCGGCTTGCGTGGAGAATCGTTCTGTCGGCGCATGGAGGTATTGCTTCAAATAACGTAAGTTTGGGTGGGGTGGAGTAAAAGCACTCCACGCCAGTGGTCAGTAAGGAAATTCAAAGTTTGGGTGGGATTACCGACCGGCGCAGGAGGCCTCATCCAATCCAGTACTTACATTAAGTGATCCGCAACAGAGAGAAATATTACCATAGTATGTTTCTGCAGTTGCAATCATTTCCAGGAAATGCTGTCGCGCTGAAGGCACCTCAGCCAAGGCACCTTCAATGCGGGTTGTATATCCGCGGCCGAGGACCCCCTGCCGGCGCAGGAGGCCTCATCCAATCCAATACTTATATTAAGTGATCCGCAACAGAGAGAAATAATGTCATAGTACTGTCACTGCAGGCGCGCTCCCTCAAGCCAAATCAGACATGATAACACACAAACGCACACAACAAGCAACAGCCCCCGTGCAACCAAGATAAATAAAATGAAATCTAAGCCCTTGGGGCACACCAGGACCATTCATTTTAGACTACCATATAGCGTGTCCCTCTTCTGGCAAATTCAATTGATCTACTGTACACTACAGCAGCTAAAAATCAATTTTGAATTAAGTGTATCCACCGCTACCCTGTTGAATAGATATATACGTAGGAGTGTTTATATTTCTTAGAGGAACGCAAGGGGTGCATCGTGTGACTGGAAGGTGGAAATTAGTCAAATAAACAACTATCAAGCCATTAGTTATTATGTAATTAAACCCACCAACCCATTCCCTTCCATGTCGTACGTGTAGTCCAGCTTGCACGAATGATGGGACAATCCACTGCCATCGACGTGCGGTAGATATGATTGTTCTTCCTTGGAAGGTGGCCACGTGCTTCACACTTACTCGTACAGCATTCCGATCGTGAGTGGGCTTTATGTATGCAACACGCATCAGGGCTCCGTGCATGTCATCGCTTCGCACAATGCCCTTTCAAATGAACACACTTGGCTGGCTACCGTATGGACCCCAATGTCCTGTACATCAGCCAGTGTGTCACTACCCCCAAGACCTGACTACTAATGCTGTAGGAAAACAGAGAAAAACCACAACCACAGGAAGCGTACAGCCATTGCTTCGTGATTTTTCACCCAAAACTACGTACTGCTGTAGACGTGATAAAACTGAAACCAGACGGCTCACGGAAGCCTGCACCACAGCCGTTTCACATGTATGGGTGTTCGCCGCCATTAATCTAAACTACATCTATATACTCGTAGGCATCTGCGATTGTTGGCGCCGAGCTTAACCTACTATTAATAGGGGAATACTCACATATTATTCGCGAGACAGTCGAATTGAGCGGCCCCTTCGGGCAAATACTATTTGAGGAAATACAAAACAAATCCGTTTTTTTTTCAGTTGCTATACTATTTATGGTATAATTTCTACCTTTTCATGACTCCCTACTCAAAACGGTATTTCTCTAGGTTTTACCATTTTGATTGCCGACCGATGAGTAGTCTTAGAGAGCGTAGGTCATGGCCAACATTTGTGTCTCAGAAGTCGTACCGATCAGACACCTTTTTCATCACGAAACGTGCTACTCGAAAACGACTCGCCATACCCCTGGTACGCAAAGACGATTTTGAAAAGTTTCTCCGGCTGCTGATACTGTTTTAACTCAGATTTTCGACGAGGACGCCAAGCACTCGTATGTGAACTTACCTGGGGCTCTAGTTCGACCGTCCGTAGCGTCCTACGTGGCCACAGCAGAGTGTAGATGCCAAACAGGAGATCCGTAACGATCAAACGTCTTGCTGCGGAGCACTTTCGTTTCGTTATGCAAACACAGCATTGCCTACGCCCCCTTGCAAATCCAAGAGCCCCAATACCTCCCTAACCCTTTTAGGACTGCAGACCCGTTTTGGGGACAATCCACTCTAATTCTAATTAAAAGTAATTTGTCCCCAAAACGGGACTCCAGTCCTATAAGGGTTAATACTATATAACGAACAAGCTCTACGTTGGTCGGTCGGACGTCTGAGCATTAGAACTGGAGCTATGCCGTATTGCATAAGGAATACTGATATGGTGGCATTATACCAGAAATAGTATTGCTGTAAAACGAGACGAAAAAATATGCCTGGTGCTGGTATGTTTTGTTACATTCAATCACGTACTCTTTTTATTATGACTGAAGGGGCCTCTCAATAATAACCAATAGCGAAAGTTGATTTTCAGTACAGCGGCTCACTTGCTGGGGATGCACTCCATTGGCAAGACGCGAAGATCCAGGCATTCTAGACACTCGTACCCTTGGGGCAATCGAGGGCCCATCAGCTCCTCGTATCCTTGAGACAAGCGTGGCCCAGTATGTTCAGCTCCTCGTGCCAGTCCTCGTACCGTTGGGATAAGCGAGGGTCCACCGCTCATATCAGCTTCTCCTACCCTTGGTGCAAGGCGAGAACTCAGGGATCCCTTCGGGCTGGATCCTCCAAAACCACTGGAACTGGTGAATGGTACACTGGGTCCCGATGGCAGCGTAGTGCGCCCTTAGCACAACCGAAGACTCGGTCACTGCAGCGTCTCCTACCGTTGGGCTTGGGTTCTCTCCAAACCGGCTTCGACAAAAACGGTGGTGAGTCACTGACTGGGTCCGAAGGATTGGGGGTGGTACTCTTGACAACCCTTGCAGAGTACTCCTGCTGCGACATAAATGCACCAAGTGTGATTCGGGTTCTTGTCGACCCTGCAGCCTGCTTAGGGCTAGATCTATCGCACGCCAACTCCGGAATCCCTCTCTCCTCGGTTTTCTGTATCATCTCGAACCGCCCCCCCCACCAGCCGATGAGACAGCGCAACAAACAAACCACGCTCACCTTGCGTATACTCTCTTGCAGTGCCGTTCCTGCAGATTGCCGCGAGCTCCAACCTCCTTTGAACATGGGGTAGCCTATGCCGCTGCTCCTGTCTGTTCGTGTGCTCTGTCACACCTATCTGAAAATGGGGGATTGTGTTGCTCTTCCAGAGAGCTCCCTACGATGAGTCCACCATATTGCATGATACATTGATAATCTATACAGTAGTAATACTCGTACCGTATATATGATGCTTCGACTCCGTGTGCACCAGCTGGCGTGCACTGCTGCTGAATTCCGAGTACTGTTGCTGCTGTACTGGCGTAAGTCTCCTGTGTAAAAACACTAATAATAATAAGCTGAAGAATAATAATATGATGGGTTAAGTAAAACGAAACGGTTCAATATATATTGAGAACTGTTTTGGATCTTGGCCGTCATTCCAAGCCGTCAGCGAGTATAGTCATTTTTATATTGAATGAAGGATGAAGAATAATATGGATCCGTTGGTTTACTTCGTTGTTACCCGACCGCGTGCTATATGCTAGGTATATACTTCGAGCATATTTACAAGTTTGTATGCGTACTCGTATCTCGAGTATATATTGTTGTTGTGTTTTTGTTTTTGGCGTTTCCTCTGTCTCATAGCTGTCTGTATCCTCAGCACTTCCCTCTCTCTAGAAATATTAATCAGGACGGACACCTGGTGGTGGACTCGTTGGTGTGTAGTTGGGTAGAAGTGACGGTTTAACGTGACAATACGACATTCTTGCTCTGTTCTATACGATGTATTCAGTGTTCTTGTTCTTCTCGCATTAACTTGTCGCAAGAAAGATAGTCCGTGGTCACAGGACAGGCTCCGAAAACTTTAGAGTGGAAGGACACCTCAAACTATTATACAAAATACAATGTACAAAGTATACGCAGTACGATATACTGTACCCTGGTATATTTTAAGCTGCATATCGTAAACCTCAACCAAGAGGAAGTGAAGAAGTCAATCCAGAAGAAGTCAATCCAGACGAAAAAGTAAAAGGGAAAAAGGAAAGAGAAAAAACGAGAAAGGAAAAAAAACAGTGTGTACTACTGGTGTGAAACCAAAATGAAGCATGATGAATAGAGTCACACGAAAAGGCTACTGAGAACTGCATCGGATCTTGGTGACATACCCCGTCGTCAGTAAGCAGATCTTGGACCCTCCGTCCGTCTTTTAAACCAAGATCTACTGACTGGCGACGGGGTGTGTCACCAAGATCCAGTACAGTTCTCAATAACCTTTTCGTTTGACTCAATCCATCATGTTTCAGTTTGGTTTCACACCAGTACACACTTCTCATACAGGCTGGTCAAATATAAAGCGGAAAATGACAAAATTCACTCAGTGGCCAATGTCCACGCCGTGTTTTGGAGATAGACCCTGAAATTTGGCACACGTGTTTTATGCGCCCTACCCGAGACTTTATTTAACGGATGGTTTTTGTTGTTGTTGTTGTTGTTGTTTTTTTCGTCAGATATTCTTCTATTCTTCTCCCTCTTTCGCTAAATTAATTAATTATCCCCTCGAGTACCACCACAGGTACATTATTCTTCTCCCTCATTCGCTAAATTAATTAAGTATACCCCCCCATACCACGAACAACCTACGAGTACCTCATTCGAATCAAATATTCTAGTTTTATGTATTTGTCGTCAGTGAGTGACAGATCGACGAAAACTCTCCTCGAACCTCTACGGTGGTACCACTCTGTAGATAGATATGACACAACAATACGCTTGAAAGAATATCAGTGTTTGCTTTGAATTTTTTTGGGAAATTTGGGTCAATTTGGGTCTTAAGTTTTTTTATTTTATCCTCCGGCGGATGGGTAAAAACAAAGCTTACGCCCTCCACACTTCCACGTCTCACTGCGTGTCGTGTGTCAATTCACTCCATGTCCCCTCGGAAGTATCAGCCCTTGCTGCTTACTTCTCCAGAGACTTGAGCATGTTGACCCGACCTGACCCCCGAAGGGGCCCGGTGCGGTGGGGATAGCCACCCGAATAGTAAACTCTCCGGGTAGTGTGGAACTCGCCGCAGCTCATCCACCAGTAAAAACCCAGGCCAAGAAGCCTTCCCGCCAGACTCGGATCAGTTACGATCCACCCTACCCGTTTGGGCGTTGGAGATCCAAAATTTCAAGCAAAACAATAAAAATAAAAACAACAGGTGTAGAAGGCTCGAGTAGGGCGCATAAAACTCGTGTACCAAATTTCAGGGTCTATCTCCAAAAAACGGCGTGGAAATTTGGACTTTTGTGCGGTAAAAGGCCAAAAATAGGCGTTGCCTCGTAATTACTTAGATTCAGTATAGAATCGACTTTGGGCGTTAAATATGACTTAATATGATCATACGCAGTCAGAACTTCGAATATTTGTGTGAAACTTTGTACAACCATGCCTTGGGCCACCTGGAAGCGGCTCGTTTAGAAAAACAAATGGGGGGAAAACATGTTTTCCTACGGAAACGCCTGACTATTGTTGACCACTTTGAAGGCCTGTGGTTGGTCGGACCACATTTTCGGCGGTAGCGCCAGTTCTAGGTCCTTCAACAAAACACTGGCGACGTCACCCTCTTCCACTGCTGTTCATGGCGGTCAGTATGATACCAAATATGTGACATTGGAGTTGCTATTGCATGCGGCATTCATGACTGACGAAATTTGCCGTGATATCCCTGAACCAGCTCGTACAAAACGACTACCGAGAACTGTATTATTAGGTCTTGGTCACATACCCCATCGTCAGTCAGTAGATCTTGGACCCTCCATCCTTCTTTTAACCCAAGATCTACTGACTGACAACGGGGTTTGTCACCAAGATCCAATACAGTTCTCAATAACCTTTTCGTTTGACTCGATCCATCATGTTTCAGTTTGGTTTTACTCAGCATTACGTACACACTTCTTTTTTCTTTTTCTCGTTTTTTTTACCCCATAGGGTGCAATGCACCAAGGGTACTACATAGTGTTCTTGAAGGTTAGACACACAGCGACCGTAGTACTTCCCTGGAGAACACCATGCGTTGATGAGCAATGCAGCACTGATGATGCTGTTGTGTTTTCGATCTCCTTTTATAACATGTTGCTGAATATCCCCTGCGCGCGCCTACTCGACAACGTATATCTGTGAGAGTCCCTCCGTGGCCTTAAAAAGGCGACAGCGGTGGTGCAATCGAAGTAGCGTATCCTCCTGTGTTCGAGACATTAACAGGGTTCTGGTGCGGTTCGGCGCGTCGAGCTAGTTGAAACGTTGGTATTGCGACCGCCGTGATTGTGTTCGAGGCACGCACGCCGGGGTACGATGTACTCCAAGTTGTAGGCGTGGGCGCGGCTGTTGTCCCGGTGGCCCCGCGTTGAGGTATACGCGTTTCCTCTCCTCGGCTGTGGCTATCGGTGCCCTCCAAAACAACGTCACGCTGTCCCAGGGGCGTTGACCCACCGTTGGCACAACCCCCCCAAGTCGGATCAACTGCGAAACTGGAATGTGATTTACAACCAAAGAAGGTACCGGTATTTGGACCTTCTAATGTTTTTCGTACGAATCAAACTTGCTATACTCGTACTCCAAACCCTTTTCTTCGGTGGTGATGGTGATGTGTGGGTATAGACGCATGACAATAAAAACTGGTTTGACTTTTTTTCCCAATTGGATTTCATTGTTCGTGCAGCGGCTTCTGCGGCTGAGCAAACTGCATCTGAATGGGCACGCGAAAATGTAACGGGTAAGAGGAAAGCGGAAGCTGGGAGAGTGCCGAGCTGACGGGGGAGTTCAAGGGAGACATGGGGGTGATGGAGATGGTGCCTGAAGAGGGCATGGCCGGGAAGGGAGAGTGCTTGGCGGCGCCGTTCTTCAGATTCGTGAAGAAAACCCACAGGAGGACCTGGTTTTGGAACGCTTCGTTCGAAGTTCTTCGTGGGCTGTGCCTGAAGATACAGCTTGTTAGAGGAGGAGCGGAAGAGGCCAATTGGAGCAGGAAGATCGGGGACAGGCACCGTTTGCTATTTAATGTTCTGGAGCTGATGGGGGTGGTGACGACAGCTTACTACGCGATTCTAGTGATGAGGAAGGACACGCCAGCTAGAAGGGAGAGAGGCGGAGGTGATGAGAGGGGATGATTTGTCAGCCGTGCAATGGGCAATAACTTCGCGAGGGGGAATTGTTGTTGTTGTTGTCTTCACATTAAAAACCGTGCCGGTCTCTCTATCCAGTACCTCCATCTGTCCGTACTAATCCAACGCTTGACAAGGTCGATTCCCGTGGTCACAGGCTAACTTACCCAAAAAAAGGTATACTTAAATAAAAGTGGAACCCGAAGGGTCCGCAAAGCGATCAAAGCCAGTCAAAAACAGATAGTCTGGAGCCCTCCGCTCCCCTCTACACGCTATGTGAAGGTAAAAATAAAAATGGAAAAGTCAACATCACCAATCGGGGGTACACACCCCCTGATTCTATCTTGGTGCCCCTATAATGCCGGGGTGTTCCGTGCCGGGTTCACGCCGGTCAGGCAAACAAATCGAGTCCTCCACCCCGATTATAAACGCAGACATGATACGGGGGAAGGGAACTATGGTCCCGTACGACTGATGTACCCCCGGCCTGCGAGCAGTGTAACTGCAAAAGGTCAAAAACAACGAAGGGAAAACGACAAAGACAAAAACAAAGAGACAAGTCAAAAGTACAAGCAAACACTCAAACAAACAAGACCGCAGAGACAACACATTGACACGTCATCCCGAGGGGGTGGTGCAATGGTGCGGCGGTGGGGGGGAGGGGGAAAAAAACAAAACAAACAAACAAACAAACAAACAGTCCAGGAGAGTCAATCCGGCACATATCGCGCCACTCGGTCCGCCATTTCTCGCTTGTTTCCTTCCCTCGCCGATTCGCCCTTCTTCCCCACCCCTCCCGTCCCGTTGGTTCTTGGCGTCTCTTTATTATTGCTGCGCTCTTTTTCTCGCTTGGTCGCTCGTTTCCGGCTAGCCTCCTCTTCGTCCTTGTGCCAGGAGGTCATAAACCTCTCAGCTCCCTGCAGCACTCCCTTGTACCACTGCCTTCCTCCCTTCACCTTCGGTGCTTCCGCCCAAACTGAGTTCGGGACCCCGAAGACACGTCTCTGGTCGTCTTGAGATAACGAATTGGTCTGGGGCGATGTTGAGGACTATAGGGGCGTTGAAGCGGAGGGGGGTGCTTGCAGGACAAGCACGTGCGGGACTTGGGGAATGTGCTGGTCGACAGGATAACGAGATAAAACGGACTATAAATCAACCCCGGACGAGGCTGACCGCAAAACCTTCCCAATATCTTACAGCAGGCCCACGAGCTCGGAGTGGACAAAACGAAGATGTTTTCGGATTTTACGCCCAGCTACGCACTCGGACGAGTTTCGAGGTCGACTCAGAAGACGTATGCGCAGGATTGGAGAATGTAGTCTTGCCGTCAAGAGGTGTGGGATTGGGTTTTTGAGGGGCCGCATTTTCGGCTTGTGTTCTTGTTCGTGGAATCAGGGGTTCCATGAAGTTCTCATGTCATATCCGACTCATTAGGGTGGCTAGTGTAATGATATTGCTTTGGATTATGTGGGACGGCCGATAATTACCTGGTTGCGTGTACTGATCCGTATGTGTAGTACTTGGAAGCCAGGGAGTTTCCAGCGAGGCACACCCTCACCCGTCTTTCATCGTGCTTAAAGGAACAAAGCTGGTTTCTTCTATTTAAGATAGTATAGCTGTCGCTAGGAACTCGCGCAGCAGGATATTAGTAACTGTCGTCAGCCTATGTGCATTGGTGGGGAAAACAACAGGAAAAAACGTCAACGACGTGCCCCGAGAACCCCCTCTGCCCTCCCTTCAGGCGGTACACGCGAATGATGGCGCAGACTAGGATCACGGGTTCGAAACCGTGTTGACCACGTTTTTTTCGCCGTTAGAGTTGCAGTACGTTTACTATAAAAGTAAATAAAAACTGGGTATTCACAACAATTGTACGTGTAGGGCCACAGATAGTGCAGGTGCCTATAATCACTTGGGTCATGGTTTCGAGACCCGTATACGCCAAAAAACACATTTTCTTTGTGTGAGAGTGCAACGAATTAGACAGATAAAATTATGAGAATATGTTGGATAACCACGTAGTAGACGAATAAAAATCTGAGAAATTGAGGAAAAGTGCCGACGGAAAAGTGCAGACAGATTCAACTGTTTAATCAAGTAAAAAAACGGTCGACGCTTTCTCGCAAGGGGTCCCTATCACGAGAGACTTGGTCAAGATTAGAAAACTCGCATCCCCACGAGTACCTGTTCAATGTTAGTGATAGGTACTTCGCTACAGAGGAAGACAGTAGCCTACCGGGTCTCTGATCGGCACCATAGTCGTCTGTAAGCCAGTGGGCAGTAGCACGATCTATTCAAGCACTACGACGGGATATACTTGATGCAAACCTGGCAAGGAAAAATCTGTGTCCTTACCCTGCTTCAGACTGCCTTGGTGGTAGTTGCATGCGACTAGTGCTACGGTAGGAGGGCTACCACACTTTTCACTGCCACGTGGACGCCATTGTAGGCGAGCGGCTCTGTGTCTCATTGGCAATATCACTTGCAATTGTTTTGTTGGCGCAGCACAACAAACAAGCAGATACTCGAAGTGTATATGTTGGGAAGCCCAAAGGCGTGTAAGGCCGACTCTTATGGGATCGGAATCCAGAAATTATTTTTCAACACCTTCGCAGGCTTTTTCCCCCGGGGACGCTAAACAATGTCCCCTAATATCTCAACGAGCCCTTGGTCAATGTTCGAGAGGAATCTAGTGATATTGGCCGATTTAGCAGGCTCGAATTTCCAATGGATGGCCAACTCAGGCCAATAGCCCTGTTTCGTTTGTTTTATCGAAACCGGGTACAAAATACGAAACAGGCGGCCTGTTTCGATTTTTTTATCGAAACAGGGTGAAAAAATCGAAACAGGGTCAGTTGGCCATCCGTTGGAATTTCGAGCCTGCAAAATCGGCCAATACCACTACAGTAGATTCCTCTCAAAAATTGGCCAATGGCTCGTTGAGATAGTAGGGGACGTTTTTAGCGTCCACGGGAGAAAAAGCCTGCGAAGGTGTTGAAAAT
This sequence comes from Saccharina japonica, assembly GCA_008828725.1. NCBI lineage: Eukaryota > Phaeophyceae > Laminariales > Laminariaceae > Saccharina > Saccharina japonica. Next base: position 44,457 of record MEHQ01004596.1, read on the forward strand.
TACTGTTTTGGATTCCAATCCCATAAGAGTCGGCCTAAGGTTCAAACGCAACGTAATCGAGTGGTCACTGGGCTGAGTGGGTCCCAGTATCCGAAATAGAAGGACGTGAACCTGACCCCCCCCTACCGTAGCACCGGCCATGCTTGAACAGGGGACGTGTTCTTGTTCGGGCGAAAAATGTAAAAACTACTGTATGTAGTTTGCAAATCTACAGTATCTCGAACAAACATCATGTATGTGTGCGGTCGATTTTAGAGAGAAAAGACAACTTGGTTGGGAGGCTTACGTGGCCTCGGGGGGTGTCTGGGCGGTTCATATTTTTCCGGGTTGCCGTGCAATTTGGAAAGTTCGTCCCCGCCGATCCCTTGCATATCCCGAGTACTACTCGTAATTACGTAGTATTTTCTCCTCGAGGCCATCACACATTGTTGGCTGTAAGTTCGTAAGTTACCCCAATATTGAGGCTCGAGTTCCTAATTTGCAGGTTCTTAACACAGGTCGCGTATTGTACATACAGTAGTAGTAGTTTACGAAAGGCTTCTTCTGTGCGCTGAACGCAATACCGTTTGTGAGATTTTCGTGATTCGTGCTCGCAACCTCAACTTCACGAAAACATATTGTTTGAGTCGGTTCTGGTAGCTTACAACTTTACTGTTTGCCGCACCAGACACGCTTGCTCACAAACGTCATCAGGCGCGTGCCCTAATTTCGCGAGATATTTTTATGGCGGCTTGTGAGGAGATGTAGCTGCCCGTAGTGACGTGAAAACGTTCAGTTGGGGATTATCATATGTGTGTATGTCTAATCTGTGTACAGTATGCCAATCTTCACCCAAATTCGACCACGGATTGGTTTCAAACAATTTCGACCACTGAATAATCTCAAAGTAGAGGCGTGGACCTGTGTTGAGAAAGCGCGGACAGCAAATCCGACAATAATCACACGCTGTCTACTGTAGATGATACAGTATTTAATCTGATACACTCGTTCTCTGCTTAGGCGCGAGAACGAGCCGGGGGTCCAAACACAGTTTGTCCAAAAAGCGAGTACGATGTATATTTCCATCTTACATCTAGATACTTAAGTCACCCAATACCCTGGGGATGGGGGGTGGATAGTATCCGCTCTAGTAATACGGAACACATTATTAGGTCAAAACGGTCGGGAAAGTGAACTTCCATTTGCTCCGGACGTTGGTGAAAACAAACGACGGGTGGATTGTTGTCTTGGGTTTTTCAATACAACAACTGGCAGCAACGAAAGAAAGAATGAAACGTATTCTCAAATGAATTCCCCTATTATTACTCTCCATGTGTAATTACAGTACATTCATTATACGAAGTATTCCTCCATGTCGGATCAATCCCGTATATACGGGCAAAACATATATCCCGATCTTCAGACATCAGAACAACAGCGATAAGATACTCCGAAGACTCCGTAAACTTAAAAAGTACAAAAACAAACAAACGTTCATTGGATCGTCCCGTCGGCCCTCAAGATCGTTTTGCAGAGAAACTACAACAACACTGCTAACGTATGCCGCCTCCGTTGATTTATCTTCCGCATTGGGGTCTACGTAGTCATTTTTTTTCTCTGAGATGTGGGAGGCCGTTCCCATTGGTCCGGCATTTCCCCGTCGGCACTGACGGTTTCAAATGTGCATACCGACGCTGCTATTTCTCCGCGTAACACCGTGTAATCGTCTTATTACTCCCTACCTTGGCCCCCTCCACTGGAGCCTACTGTACGGTCTCGAACGACCGAGAATAACCCAAATAGTCTTCGACCATTCAAACTCCCGACAGTAATGAATACTAGGTATCAGATCAAAAAACACAATGCTGTCACTTCGTAGCAACTCCTTATCTTTCAACCTCGGAGGAAAAGGGGTAGGTGGGCGGGAGAAACTACGGAAAAAGGTCTGATTAAATGATCTGCAATCGCCAGGAACATTTCTGCTCTTGATTTCGTAGTTCACCGATCAGTCAAATTTGTAGGCGTTCGGCTTGAGTTGGCTGTACTTGGGGAACTACAGTAGTGAATACTGATCCCATGAGCAATCCTCTCATGGTTATTCTCTCTCATCAATCGTAGAATAATTCAACTTTTGACTTCTTCCGTCACAACAAAACACGGCTTGTTCTCCGTTCTGTTCCAAAATGTCCTCACAAGCCTTGCCTTTGTTGATAGATCTTTATAAATTGATTGGTGTTATTGCTGTCCTCTGAGAGGAGTTGCCGTTCGTTCGACATGCCACGGTCGGCACTGACGGTTTCACATGTGAATACCGACACTGCTGCTACTCCGTGTAGCTAGCTCGATTACTCCGTGTAATCGTCCTGTTACTCCCTGCCTTGGCCCCCGCCTACACCGACTGGGGCCTACTGTACGGGTTCGGACGACTGAGCAACCCAAATGGTCTATCATCCAAACTGGTTTTCCAATACAACAACTAACTGCTGGCAGCACCGAAAGAAAGGATGAAATTAATAATGAAATGAATTCCTCGATTCCTCTCTCCCTCTCTGTAATTACGATACATTTGTGTAAAGCATTCCTGCATGTGGAGCCAATCCTGTTTATACGGGCAAAACATATATCCCGATCTCCAGCCATGAAAACAACGGAGAGAAGATACTCCGAAGATTCCGTGAACTTCGAAAATACAAAAACAAGTGTTCATTGGAATAGCCCGTCGGCCCTCGAAATCATTTTCCAGGGCAACGAAAACACTGAGGATGGTAATATTTGCCTTCGTTGACGCATCTTCCGAATTGAGTTACTAATAGTTGGTGTTACTCGTATCATTTTTCTCTGGGATGTGGGAGGCAGATGCCAATGGTCCGGCATACCACCGTCGGCACTGACGGTTTCACATGTGCATACCGACCCTGCTATTACTCCGTGCAACAGCCTGATTGCTGCATGTAATCGTCCTCTTATTCCCTACCTCGGCCCCCTCGACTGGGGCCTACAGTAAGGTCTCGAACGACCTTCAGTAGTAGTATTAGTAGTAGTTGTAGTAGTAGTAGTAGTAGTAGTAGTAGTAGTAGTAGTAGTAGTAGTAGTAGTAGTAGTAGTAGTAGTAGTAGTAGTAGTAGTAGTAGTAGTAGTAGTAGTAGTAGTAGTAGTAGTAGTAGTAGTAGTAGTAGTAGTAGTAGTAGTAATCCAAATGATATTCGACCATTCTAACTCCTGACCGTATTGAGTAACAGTTGACTTGCCAGAATGTTGTTACTTCGTAGCAACTCCTTCCCTCTCAACTTCGAAATAAAAGGGATGGGTGGGCGGAAGGAACTACGGAAAAGATCTGGTTGATAGATTTTCAATCACCAGGAAAGTGTTTGCTCTTGATTTCGTAGTTCACTGATCAGCCAAGTTCGTAGGCGTCCGGTTTAAGATGGTTGTACTTCGGGCACTGTGAACACTGATTATATGAGCAACCCTCTCGTGGTGTATCTCTCTCATCAATCATAAAATATTTCAGCTTCTAACTTCTTCCGTCTCAACAAAACTCAGCTTGTTTCTCGTGCTGTTCCAAAATGTCCTCACAAGCCTCGCCTTTTTTTGCATTTCTCAATCGAATTTGGTTGCTGTTTGTTGTTATTGTTTTCCTCTGAGATGAGGGAGGGAGTTGCCATTGGTTCGGCATGCCACCGTCGGTACTGACGGTTTCACATGCATACGCATACCAACACTGCTATTACTCCGTTTAGCTAGTCCGACTACCCCGTGTGATCGTCCTATAACTCCCTCCCTTGGCCCCCTCCTGCCTCGACTGGGGCCTACTGTACCGAGTAACTCCAATAATTGGTCTTCGACCATTCATACTACTTTTCGATGTCGTACAACAACTGGCAGCACCGACAAAATAAAAATAATCAAATGAAATATTAAATGAGTTCTCCGATTCCATTCCCGCTGTAATTACAAAAAAAAAAATGCAAAATATTCCTACATGTCGGACCAATCCCGTTTATACGGACAAAACATATACCCCGATATCCAGCCATGAAAACAAGGAAACAATATACTCCAAAGACCCCGTAAACTTCAAAAAATCTGAAACACATGTATGTTCAATACCTGGTAGATCGTTTCGCAGAGCAACAAAAACAATGATAATTTTTGCCTTTCTTAAATTTGTGTGAATTCATGAATACATACCGGTAAATTTTGCGAAGCGAGGAGACGAGTCATAAGAGTACAGCAGTACGCGACAGATGTTAAGAATCTCTACTATTATACTATGATAGTAAACAGGACCTACGGTACACAGATATATTTACCAACGTTTACGAACAATATTTGGCTCTATTTATTATGGTACCCCGTAAATATGTATTTTTGGTCCGACTGGAACTCTCATGTAAGACTGACTGAGGGTGGGTGTGTTCCCCCCTATTTTCAGTTCAAAGAGGTCGCATTGTGTTTGTTTCCCCAAAATGCCAGTGTGTGTTGTCTTCACATTAAACTCGTTACTTCTACCCAACCACATCAAATCAATCAGTACACCCAGTCAGTGTCTGTCCTGATTTCTAATCCTAGAGAGATACAAATCCTGTGGTCACAGACTGTGAAACAGAGAAAAAAAAGTCTCAAATTAAAAATATCAGATTCGTAACATCTGTCGCGTACTGTACAGGAGGAGACCTCTGGTATGCGGTATTCCCCTGCCCTGCCGCCAAACCAAGACCCAAACCAGACCAGAAATGGGCGAGGAATGCGGCTGAGTCTCTTTCTCGTGTACGTAGCAATTTGTTTTTGCACGTCTCCCCGGCCTGCCTCCCTGCTGAGGTAGGCCGAGGTCCGTAAGTGGACTTAAACCTCGAAAGACCACCCAACCCAGACGGATACACGGTCCCTAGCACCGTTCAGAGGGGGATCCTGAGTCTGGCAGTCGGGAGTTACCGCTATCGTGAGATCAGGGTAACTCGCGACGCAGCTAGCTCGGGTGGCTGCAGATGGGGTTAAACCCTAACGCCCCGGCTTGGACACCGGGGCCATGCAGCAGCAGAGAGCACGGAGAGGGTGGCGGAGTGACCGCACACCGTGTGGGTATGCACCAGAGGGAGGAAGGAGGAGAATCCAGAGCTGGAGGGTCGAGCCGCTCCGGGATGAGGCGTATCTCTGGTACAACAGACACGCACCGGGTTAACTTTTTTTACTATACCCCGAGAGTGCGCAAAGCAACAGAAAAAAAACAGATAAAAAGGGCACGAAGGAGGAAAAGGAGGGGACGGGCGAAGCGTAGGCTGGCTAGGAAGGCACCACGCATCGCCCGGGAGAGGCAGCAGAGTACACTTGTTAGGGTAGCAACCTGGAATGTGCGGACTCTGGCTGTAAAAGGGGCTAACGGCTATGGGAGAGCCTGCAGCATCCTGTACGAGGCAGCGAGACAAAACGTTTCGGTGTTAGGGCTACAGGAGACAAGGAGGGCAGGCCGAACGGAATTCGCAGCAGCAGGGTTTCGGGTGTTCTGCTGTGGCACGGAGACAGGTGGAACACACGGTGTGGGAATAGCCGTTAAAGAGTCAATGTGCAGGAACTCTGCGTACACCACCGAATATATCGATGAACGCCTTATGGCCATGAGGTTTGAGATAACGGGCAACCGCGGAGCGGTCAACTTCGTAGCTGCGTACGCCCCAACAGAGGTCGCAACCGCCGACAGCAAGCATAGGTTCTGGGAAAAACTTGACAGCCTCGTGCGGGGGATCCCTGCCAAGGAGTGTGTCTACGTACTGATGGACGCCAATGCGCGGACGGGAGAGAGGGTGGATGGAGAGGACGAACGTATCATGGGCGAGCACGGGCGTGATAAGCTGAACGACAATGGCAGGCTACTGCTGACCTTCGCAACGGACAACAGACTAGCAATCACGAACACCTTCTTCCCCACACGTAAGGGTGGGATATGGCACACATACAACGGCGTATCGGGGGACGAATGCCGGCGCATCGATTACATCCTCACGCGACAGGCACACCGCGGCCGAGTGTCCAACGTAGTCGTCGTTCCCCAACCGGTACGCCCAGTAAAGGCGGACTCAGACCACAACATGGTGGTAGCCACCGTCGACCTCGGTGGCAGACTCGCCCACAACCGAGCAGTGCGGACCAAACCGAAACAGCAGCAGTTCAGCCGACAGGAATTGCAGGTCGAAACAGCACGACGGGCGGTGAGCGAGCGGTTCATCCACAACCTCGATCAACAACCAGGTGAGCCAGCGACCACCACAGCGGGGATGGCGACGTTGTTTACCAATGCCCTCCTCGACGCGGCGCAGACAGTACTACCCGAGGAACCGCGGAGACGACGCACGCAGGAGTGGTGTGAGACCCCAGCGACGAGAGCAGCTTTGGAGGAGGCCCTTGCCAAGCGGCGGGAAGCGCGCCGCGCGATGAGGGGCAATTGGACCACAGCGACATGGAGGACCCTCAAAGCAGCATGTAAGGGAGTGACCGCAGCAGTCGAAACGGGCATTTATGCCCACCTCGATAAGTACGTGGCGGAGCTCGAAGCGGTCTACAAGGACCGCGACATGAGAGGGCTGTACAAACACCTTAAGAGATCAGTGGGCCTCAGCGGGAGACAAGCGGGGGGACAGCAGTTCGTCACGGACGAGAAAGGCGTGCTGCTCCGGAACAAGGAAGACATCCTCCAGCGGTGGGCGGGATTCTTCGGCACCCTCCTCAACACCAAGTCCCCCACCCTGAACCCAGACATCGCCGAAAAAGTGACGCAACGACCAGCGACGCGAGCCACCCGACGGTTGGGAGCGGCGCCAGACCTCGAGGAGGTGGAACGGGCAACGAAAGGCCTGCAGAACTGGAAGGCACCCGGCCATGACTCCCTCCCTGCCGAGTTGCTCAAGATCGATGACGACGAACCCGTCGTCCTGGAGCGCCTTCATGCCATCCTTGTCGACGTGTGGAACGGAGGAGAGATCCCGCAAGAGTGGAAGGATGCAACCATCAAAGTGCTGTACAAGAAGGGCGACCGGTCCAACTGCAACAACTTCAGGGGGATCTCGCTACTATCGCACGTAGGCAAAGTCCCCGCCAAACTCATCACCAACCGCCTAAGCGCCTTCTGCGAAGCCAACAACATCCTTCCGGAGGAACAGTGCGGCTTCCGACCTGGTCGATCCACAGTATGCATGCTGTTCGTCGTGCGCCGACTCCAGGAACTAGGGCGGAGAAGGAGAATACCGCTCTACATGTGCTTCGTCGACCTACAGAAGGCCTATGACTCGGTGGACCGAGAGCTGCTATGGAAGGTGCTGGCCAGGGCCGGGATTCCTGCGGAGATGGTCGCCGTCATCCGCCAATTCCACGACGGAATGCGGGCCCGGGTGCGCATGGACGATGGAGAACTGTCGGACTGGTTCTTGGTCACGCAAGGCTTGCGACAAGGGTGTGTGCTGTCCCCACTGCTGTTCAACGTTTTCTTCGCCGCGGCCCTAGAGGTCGTTATCGTACGATTCAGCGAGGACGATGGTATCATGCAGAACCTAGTGTTCCTGAAGGAGGAGACGGGAGCGGGGACGGAGACACCACTCGACCGCGTACGGAGGGCGGTGTGGGGGATGCTGTATGCCGATGACGCCGGCGTTGTATCGAGGTCCGCCGACGGACTGGCGAGGATGATGACCATTATCGTGCAGGTGTTTGGGGAGTTCGGGCTGACGGTGTCGGAGAAGAAGACGGAGACTCTCCTGATGCGCGTAAAGGAGAAGCAGCCAACACCGCCCCCGCCGCCGCTGATAATCGAAGCAGCGGGGCAGAAATACACCCAAACCCACGAGTTCCGGTACCTGGGCGGCCTCGTCAACGAACATGGCGACCTCACCCGGGAGATCAACTTCAGGAGCAGAGCAGCGTCGGCGTGCGTCAGGAGGTGTGGCCCGGAGCTCTTCGATAGGCCGGGAGCACCGTTTCGACTCAAGGCCCGCCTGCTTCAAGCGGAGGCGATGGAGGCACTGCTGTACGGTTGCATGACATGGGCCCCACGTCGCGACCACTACCGACTGCTGCGGACGATACACCACCGGCTGCTGCTGCGAGTTATTGGGTACCAGCGCAAGCAAGGCACCTACCGGCAGCTGTCCTACGCCCAGGCCCTGAAGAGGGTCGGGTGCCAGAGCGTGGAAGCCACTGTCCGGCAACGGCGCCTACTGTTCGCGGGGGCCGTGGCAAGGCAGCCAGACGGGCGACTCCCGAAACGACTGATGTTCGGGGAGCTGGTGGGGGGGAAGGACCCGGGCGCGGGGTGCCCGGAGCGGAACTGGCAGACGTGCCTGAAGGACGACTTCAAAGCGTTCGGAGCTACGCACGGCTCTACGGACGACCAGAGACGTGTCTTCGGAATCCCGAATTCAGTTTGGGCGGAAGCAGCGAAGGTGAAGGGAGGAAGGCAGTGGTACAAGGGAGTGCTGCAGGGAGCTGAGAGGTTTATGACCTCCTGGCACAAGGAAGAAGAGGAGGCTAGCCGGAAACGAGCGACCGAGCGAGAAAAAGAGCGCAGCAACAACAAAGAGACACCAAGAACCAACGGGACTGGAGGGGTGCGGAAGAAGGGCGAATCGGCGAGGGAAGGAAACAAGCGAGAAATGGCGGACCGAGTGGCGCGATATGTGCCGGATTGACTGTCCTGGACTGTTTGTTTGTTTGTTTGTTTGTTTTGTTATTTTTCCCCCTCCCCCCCACCGCCGCACCATTGCACCACCCCCTCGGGATGACGTGTCAATGTGTTGTCTCTGCGGTCTTGTCTGTGTGAGTGTTTGCTTGTACTTTTGACTTGTCTCTTTGTCTGTGTCTTCGTCTTTTTCCCTTCGTTGCTTTTGACCTTTTGCAGTTACACTGCTCGCAGGCCGGGGGTACATCAGTCACACGGGACCATAGTTCCCTTCCCCCGTATCATGTCTGCGTTTATAATCGGGGTGGAGGACTCGATTTGTTTGCCTGACCGGTGTGAACCCGGCACGGAACACCCCGGCATTATAGGGGCACCAAGATAGAATCAGGGGGCGTGTACCCCCGATTGGTGATGTTGACTTTTCCATTTTTATTTTTACCTTCACATAGCGTGTAGAGGGGAGCGGAGGGCTCCAGACTATCTGTTTTTGACTGGCTTTGATCGCTTTGCGGACCCTTCGGGTTCCACTTTTACTTCAGTATACCTTTTTTGGGTAAGTTAGCCTGTGACCACGGGAATCGACCGTGTCAAGTGTTGGATTAGTACGGACAGATGAAGGTACTGGATAGAGAGACCGGCACGGTTTTTAATGTGAAGACAACAACAACAACACAGAACATTCTGAACGCGGACCACAAGAAAGTGATTCCGAAGTGCGGACCACGTCTGCACAATGTTCGAGCCAATAGCTCCCCCTATAACGTCAGCGCTACGAAATTTATTGCAATGTTATACTTCGAAGTATCAGATATACGAGGTGTGCGTGCCCGGTACCCGGTACCTACTGAATATTTTCATGAAAGCTTGACTTCAGGTATGACAGGGTATAGGTAGAAAGTTTTTCATGTTCCCCTCAAGTTTCGCTTTTTTATATCTGAAGCGCAGAAAGAGGAGGTGTGCTGTAAAAACGTCAAGGGGAGTCTTTTTTCAGCGCTTGTAGCTTTTCGCAGCTTTATATATACGTACCAAAGACATATATCGTCGTCGAAAAAGGATGAAAACGAAATGCGATTTTTGTCATTTTTCCCCAAATAAAATAATTACCGCAGCAGGTACGTATTCAAACGATTATACCTGGTACGGATCAATGAAGCCGTTTGTTTTATCAATATTAAATAATAGTAATAGGCCATATTATTGGCAGCAGTAGTAAACTATTAAGTAAGTGTATATGGTATAACGTGGCTATGAGGAGATGTGATACGTATTATTATGAGTAGATAGACACATACGTACTTAGTATCAGATCACGTGACGTGCTATTAATAGTAACGGAAACGCCTCCGTAGCTGTAGGAGCCCACTACGTGCGTCAAAGGTGGCGTGGGCAGTGGCCATGGGGGTAGTGATTTATGTGCGCGCGGTTATGCCGCCTTGAAAACGTTGAATGTAATGAAGTATCTTCCCCAACATCCCCGTTCATTCTCCTGCGTCGCAGGTCCTCAAGCTTTCTCTCTCCCTTCAAGCCGCGAGTGTTTAGTAGGCGCTGAGACGAAACCATGCGATTCGGGTATGTGCTCCTGGGGCTGGTGGCGCTGACGTCCATTCATACTTCGAGCGGTGAGAACTCCTTGCCATTGCTTTTCAACACGCCCCGCCCTCGCTTTAACTTCAAGACCCCTGGGAGAGTGGGGTTGGTAAATCACGGCTGGTATTGTTGGAGAGCTCAATACCATGGGACCTTTGGCCGGAGGCTTACGGTGACCGCAAGAGACACTACGGGTCGACAGCAATTTATGTTCATACGTCAAGTACTCCGTAGGTTTGAATGATGATTGTTAAAGTGATATAATAACGATCCTCGTGCCAGGTATATCATAGAGGGGCGGGGTAAACTGTCCATGTGTGCTGTATATACATATGCCGTATATGCGAGCGTACTACAGCAGGTGGTATTATAGGTTCTTTGAGAGTGAAAGTTATGTTTTGCTGCAAAATTCACACACATAGCAAACCAACTATCTTGCGGAAGACGTACTGCTGTGGAGGCTTGCGGAACGACGTCAATACCGACACTCGTATATATATTCATGTACTGTAGTGGTACCACACAAAGCTTGAAATAAAAAAACATTTTCCCCTTCGGGGGTAGTCAAACCTCACCACACGCTCCACCATTGACACAGGCGCGTGCGACGATAGAGGCAGCACATTTTGGCTGAAAAAGTATCTTCATGACGAGGTCTCTTAACCCAAATTCGTCGGAATTTCATGATCGTGTTGCAATATTTGTCGTCGCATGATACTTAGGCCATGAGCTCATCGGGTAGCACTTTTAGTTTCCTCCGCAATCAGTTGTTGGGTGAGATATCTGGAGCTCCTGAAGAGACCACCTTCAAAAAAAAACATGGTGTACCTCTACCGTAGCAAGTGTCTAAAACGAGCAACACGCGCGTGCTACCACACATAGAGAGGTACTGTACATAGAAAGTTTTGGCCATCGTTTGTTCAGGTTGACGGATCTCGTCAACTGGGAAACTACTCAATAAAACTGAAATGAAACTTGTGCTTTTCACATAAATTCGTTGTGTACCTATAATAAGTAGTACGACTAGTTCCGGCTTGATGCTTGCCTGGTATCATTTTTTCCCTAAGGAAGGGGAATGTTCTGGGGAGGTATAGTGCTCCTCGAGCGAAGGGCCTCAGGAACATTGGGCGCACCGCTGCCATATAGCATACGTTCGCATAACAAATTGATGATGCTTGTCTACGATGTGCAACATGCTTGAGTCTGAGCTTAGTTCCGAGGGCGCTGGCGCTATCAAGTAACAATGTCGGCCGTACCCACGATCGTGCGATGCATCCTGCTGTTGTGCTGAAGGCCAAGAATGCAGCAACGGCTTGGCGGGAGTTCAGAGTGACGAGATCTGCTGCGATGCTGACTGCGGCACATGCGGAGGAAACACGTGTGGCCAACAACCCGGCGGAGCGGTTAGTAAATGTATTTTCGGTCGACGCGTGGTGTTGTAGGGGTATAGCCTAACCTCTGTGTCCGCTCCTCGCGGAAGCAGATACCTTCATACATACCTTACCCAACAGTCAGCTTTCAGGATAATTGCGATCTATGCCGGACGGACATACAAGACTTATCGAATACTACTCTTGTGTACGCATGTATATGAGGCAAAGGTTTTGTTGTAGCCTCTCCGTCGTTCAGGAGCCCTACATATCACTTCATTTCGTTGTGGCTCCAAAGTGCAGACACTGCCGTGAGCAAGGTTCGGGGGGGGGCATGCCGTAAACCCGGTACACTAGTAGAGCTCAGTAGACTGACCAGGGTAAGACGGAAAGGCGTGATACTGTTCAGTTCCCGACATCGGCCGATCTGACGAAACCATGCCTCGTCCGTGTCTTCTATTCGCAGGACTCGTGCTGCACCAGCCGGATCAGGGGCAGTGGCATGATGTGCAGCGACACCCAGGCGGCGCCGTGCATCGTCGACAATGACAGTGCGTCTTGCGAATCTCTGGCTATAGACCATGCACTGCTCTCATAGCTAGTTCGGTTTCTAGCTTCCATGGCTCCTGCTTGTGTTTCTTCGACTGTTCATTTTTGCGTAGCAGTCTCTGCTGTTTGGAGCATCGCGCCTGAAGTATATCTGCGAGTGCATCCAAGTGGTAGGTCAAACGTGACGTGTAGCTTGACGACTCCATGCTCGCTTGCAATGCATCCTCCTGTTGCGCTGAAGGTGAATGCAGCAACGGCCTTCCGGGAGTCCAGAGTGGCGATATCTGCTGCGATGCTGACTGCGGCACATGCGGAGGAGACAGATGCGGCAAACAACCCGGCGGAGCGGTTAGTTGGTGTCTGTTGTCGACAGGTGCTCCTGTAGGGGTACAGCCCAACGATAAGAAGGCTCCTCGCACCTGGAGTTCAATATATCACCCAACAATAATGTTTACACAGTGTTTGCACGGTAAGTCCGATAGCTGCAGTAGGTGTCTGACGAATACTGCTGATATTGTATACACGCCTACAATAGTACATACCAGAAAAAAAACTCGTAGCCCCCCCTCGTTTGAAGAGCCCTAGCACTTAGCTTCGTGTAGGTTCTGAAGTAGCGACTCCTACCGCAGCACGGCTCGGTAGGAAGAAGGAAAGAGAGGGTGGGGAGGGGGGGTCGCATCCAAGTTATATCATCATTAGACTGACCAGCGTATGACAGGTACTCGTGCCATGTTCCGCCGCTGACATCGACCAGCCTAACATCAGCATGCCACTTCCTCTCCTGATTGTTCTGTTGGCAGGAGTCCTGCTGCACCAGCCGAATCAGGGACAGTGGCGTAATGTGTAGCGACACCCAGTCGGCACCGTGCATCGTCGACAACGACGGTGCGTCTTGCAGGGCTCTGGTTAGGCCAGTGACTACTGTACCTATCCTCATAGTTAGATTTTCAGCTTTCATGGCTACTATTTTTTGCGTTTTCGGCTGTTTATATTTCGTAGCTCTCTCCGCCGTATGCAACAACGTGCCTGAAAATGTCCGTGAATGCTAAAGAACCATAGATCAAATTGTACGTGCAGTTTGACGAACCCGTGCTCGCCGTAATGCGTCCTCCCGTTGTGTTGAAGGTGTGTGCAACAACGGCCTTCCGGGGGTCCAGAGTGGCGACATCTGCTGCGACCCTGACTGCGGGACATGCGGAGGAAGCGATTGCGGCCAGCAACCCGGCGGATCGGTCAGTTGGTATAGGTTTCCCGCGCGTGCTGCTTGATGTGCAGACATAGCCTCGAATGCGGCTCCTCACCCAAGGAGTTATATTTATCACCCAGCAATCCACTTTCACAATCATTTGGCTTTTAACAATATGTGTAAACTGAGCGCGATTTACGATATCGTAAGCTGCAGTACGTATGATATGTGACGGATAAGGTTGTTGTTTACACATATGGGGCGAAATGTTTGGTAGCCTCTCCTTTGTTAAGGAGTCATATCACTTCGTTTTGTTTGGGTGTTGCCGTGCACACCCTACCGTACCGAGGCTCGGCGTCGGGATCGCATACATCGGTGGATCCACCAGCGGGTGGCAGGTGTGCTGCTCAGGTCCCCAACATTCGGCCGTCTGAAAAAACTCATGCTTCGCCTCCGCCCTCTTTTTATGCTAACAGTCCCTCTGCTGCACCAGCCGAATCAGGGACAGTGGCATAATGTGCAGCGACACCTCGGAGGCGCCGTGCATCATCGATGACGAAGGTGTGTCGTGTAAAGCTTTACTAGTAAAAACAGCGCTTATTGCTACCGTGTTTTTTCCTGCGTATTTGTATGTGTACTACAGTACTCCGGCAATGCGTTGTTCGCGGCTCTGTGTTGTGTGCGGAAGCTTGCCCGTAAACCTCATGTGTGCTAACAAGTGGGACGCCAAAGGAAGCACGAGTTTCGGTAGACAAACGTATGTCTGTCGTCATTACACTTCTGGTGGTGTAGTGCTGAACGGGATCAATATGTTGCAGGGCTGGGACACCGATGAGACGAAAATTGGCTACAATTCGAACCCTTTACATCACTGGCCTGGAATCTACACTCGTCTGTTCAGCGTACCCTAACTGGGTATAGGGCAATAGGTGGGGGTCTAAAATCAATATACTAAACACGGCAAACAGAAGGGCTCTACTCGGGAAGTGTTCAAAGTCCTTCGTCAATTATGATGGTTCGGCCTCCTGTCCTGTTGCGAGGTCGGAAACGCTGGTATCAAAGACACCGAGTGTTGTTGTTATGCGCACCTCCGTGCCTTTCCAAACCTAACGTTCTAGCAACTCGGCATGTCTACGGTCGTTATGATCTCTTTGAACCCTCCGGCCATTCAACGGCAATTCCCGAAGTTGTTTGCAGCACCGGTGTGCATGGCGTGGAACAAGACAGCTCCTGCTGCGCGGCGGAATGCGGGACATGTGGAGGAAGCGGTTGCGGCCAGCGCTCTCGTGGCCAGGTTTGTTGGTATACGTTGTCGTCGCTTGCCTTCGACGGGTGGTACGATCGGAATGTCACCTTTTTTTACCAAGCGAGTTACGACTGCAAGGGTCCCTCCACTGAGAAAGCATCCAATATCGTTGGAACTCCAGTTGAGGCTATACAATATATATCGTTGTCAGTCCTACCGTAGGCAACGGGAGTGTTCATCGCGCTGCCTGTTCGTTTGTGTCGTCATCAGGCAGTGACTGCAAAACCGTAACGTACATCCCTCTCTTCTCAGGCGCGTCTTTCCAACCAAACGATTTGACGGGTAACCACCTCCAAACGGGGGGGGGGGGTGGCTCGCACGCACGTTTAGGTAGGCGAAGATCTAAGCGATGCGACGGGAGGGGTCTGCCCTTTCAAACCCTAAAGTATCGTCACTCATGAAACTCCCCACCCAATATCGTAGGATCCGATGGGTATTAGAGTTGATGTGTTTAGTTAGGTTCTTAACCCATGGAACTGTCTGTGTAACGGGCTTAGCCGCTTGCAGTTGTTTGCTCAAGTGGAGGTGTAGCACTGCTCGAGTGAGGAGCCTCATAAACAATACAGTGTTCTCTCTACCGTAGCACGCGTCGTCCTGGGGCGGGACGCAGCCGGGCCCTCCAACATTGGCGGGTGTGCCAAACTAAAAAAATTCCTCGCCCTAACTCCGATTTGCAGGACTCCTGCTGCACCAGTCGAATCCAGGAAAGTAGCATCCTCTGCAGCGAAAACCCGGTGGCACCGTGCATCGTCTTCGACGACAATGATGATTTCGACGACGACTGTTAGGGGTAAGTACAGTAGTGACTGACATATTGTATCAGTAGTCCACATATGTTTGATGTTCTGTGGCACAGTAGTCGTGTGATGCAAACGATCTATATGGGTAGGGATAGGGTGGAAAAGGAGCCTACTATCTAGTCTCTAGTACGTGTATTCATAGTTCCCGTAACTGCGTTTGAAGTATATGCAGTACTTACACCGCCTCCTTAATCAACGGGATAGCTGAGCTGTTCAAAGTGAGAGCTCAGCAGGTTTTCGGAGTGGAGGGGATGCAGCGACAAGGGCTACATAAATAAGTGTTATACGTGAATAACTGGAGTGTTTAGACACGCCCAAGATCTACCATCCTCACCAAAATCTGAGCTCCCAGCAGCTCATTGTGATGAACCTTACATTGCCTAGAGAGCGGCTCTTTCGAACATCAACAACCGACAACCGACCACTCATCCAATAGAGTCCGCCGCGTCCGATGGGCACTCGCTTCAACCAACGTTGTGATTACCATCATTGGAAGGCATAGGATCGCTGATGGGCAATGACGATGCGTCGTGCACAGCTTTAGCTAAACCGGGGTCGGACATCTGCGACATTGTGTTTACAGGTCCACCGACTACTTGAAGGGCGTTGTTTTGTATTATCTGGCTTTTGACAATGAACCCACTTACTGACGAAATCATATGCCAGGTACCAGGAGTTCAGTAAAATTATTTTTTCGGAGACGATACGTATGTGGCAACATACGCACATTTTCCAGGAGTGCCAGTAAGTAGCAGCAGCGACAGAACGTTACACTTGGTTTGGCTTAAATAGTGTACCCGTTGCTATTCTTGCGATTGGTGTTGTCTAGTGCGGAAAGTGTGAACGGTTGGCGACTCAGGTTGTGAGCCCCCGTGTAGACCAAGGCTACCTCGTTCGGCATCCTACTGGCTGCCACTGCCCGGCATTTGGAAAGACTAATCACGCGTTGCGCCGTGCTGCGCAGATGTATAGTGTGGATAGATGTGTACCTGTGCTACCTCTGGGTTTCGTTTATGTCCTTGAAATGATACCTCGACACCTTTAGGTGCCAGGGGTTGGGGAATATGGAAAAATTGAAACGAAACAGAGTCTGACGTGATTCAGTACATTGCTGATGCGTCATATTTGGCAAGGTTTGTCTTAGACACGGCAAGTGATCGACCGGGGATTAGCAGGCTGATGCAGTTTCATTAAATCTACAACAGTGTTCGAAAACGGACTGACCCAAACGAGACAGTTTGGCGAAAAGAAACAGAAGATGAAAAGAGAAGACAATCTGAACCGAATTCAACGAACCTACTCGAAATGGAATGTCGGTGCTTCCGGTCCGATTTCATGCTTTGACCCCCCCCATGCCGCCGCCGCGTTCGTCTCCACCTGTAGCATTTTGTCACTGTCCAGGTAGACTCCATCGACCCCCATCTTCGACATGACGGGGTGTACGTCTCCCACACTGGCGAATGGTACTGGTGGTGGTGACGAGTACCCATACATGTCGCCAAACAACTACCCCCGGTGATACCGTTTAAGCGCCTGAAGAGCATCACACGGGGTGGAAATAAGTGTACCGTAGTTTGGTGATGTCACCACAGTAACGGGAGCCTTCGTAGGGGAGCTGCATCTTACTTCGTAAGAAACGCTTGTGACGCGGACGTTCTTGGATTGGATGCAGCGTAAAGTGAAAGTATATGTTTTGTGACGTGGCCACTTCCAGAGACAGCAATAGGTATACGATGTGGCTGCCTCCTGAGTGCCTTATTATGTACGGGTATACGCGATGTGATATTACGACCGTCGCACTTGTGCGGAGTTAAGGTTCCCTACCCCACACAAATGATCTAAATCGACCGCCACCGATGATGACGGTCAGAAAATGCGCTGGTTGTCTAGCTCACGCAGTGATTGGTATGTTTAACAGGGGCCGTTGCGGACCGGCTCCATACAAGCGTACGATATACAATGTGACAATACCAAATCCGAGAGGGGTTGTCTTGGGGAGCGATAGCAGTTGTTGCGAAGGGATGCGTGCCGGCGCACCCGGGCAACTTCTAGGGGAGGTGATACATTGGGCAGGTCCTGATCATTTGTTTAGGCGGGGATGATGTCGTTGCGATTGGGTTTAGAGCTCTGATTTGTTTTAGCTTTTTTCGGATTGGAGCGGGTCGAAGATTGGAGGATTAATCGGTATCATTTGGTGCAAAAGATACTATTGTCTGGGATTACGGCCTTCAAGAGAGGATTCCCAACGACGGATTTGAAGTTGCGACGCGTGCTACGGTAGAAGTAGCACTTTTTGAATGAATCGTTTTCTGAACGATCGGGCTCCTTAACCCAAATTTGTCGGATTTTCCTTTTTGTGACGAAAAATGTTTCAGAGTATACTTCGGTCATGAGATTTCTTATCCGGCAGCACTTTTTATTTTCCTCCGAAATCATTTTTTCGGTGAGGGATGACGCTCCTTAAGTGAGGAGCTCAGAAAAAACATGGTGCACCTCTATCGTAGCATGCGTCTTGCTCAGATGGCGTCGGCAGAGCAGCATGCCTAGTTTCTCACCAAACCGTTAC
Source organism: Saccharina japonica (assembly GCA_008828725.1). Lineage (NCBI taxonomy): Eukaryota > Phaeophyceae > Laminariales > Laminariaceae > Saccharina > Saccharina japonica. Next base: position 62,465 of record MEHQ01004596.1, read on the forward strand.
ACATTTCCATGTTTTGTACCTGGGATAGCCTTCCGGCTATTCTGGGGTGTTTCGCTGGCTGGGACAGAAAAGTTGTAGGGGGGTAAAATAAGGGGTAGGGAAGTACCCATGCGCCGAGTAACATTGTTGTGCCAGTACGGCATACCCATGGTCTTGATGAATGGTGTCGTGCTCTTTGGCTATTGGTTAATAACGCACGGTGCGGGGAGAAACCAACCACTCCTTCCTGTGGTATCAATAATATACATGCATACGAAATAGATTTGCTGTCTTGTGCACACTCTCGTGGAGACTTTAGCAGGGCTGCTTCAAGTTGGATTCGAGCTTGTTTCTACGAGAGACGTGCTGTTTGTCTGCCTTCTACAGTACAGGGGTTGCGATGTTATCGGGCAGTACGATATATTAATGAAGACGGTGATACATGTTTTGTTTCGGAGTTTTTTCTAGCTTTCCCTTGCAGACCCAAGGGCTCCAACACCTCCTAGAGGCCAAAACGAACAAGGTTGACATTGGTCGGGAGCGGGTCTGAGCATTATGACTGGAGCTATGCCGTGTTCGGTGAGGGGATATGATACTGTCTTATTGTACCAGAAATAGTGTTGCTGCTATGAAATATATGAAAAACCTTTTTTTCAAAGACTCAAGGTTTTGACTGAAGGGCCCCCTAAATAGCTGTACGCGATGCGTACTTGAAACATTGACTCACACCACACACACATGAAAGCTCACGTAGGACAGCTCATGAGCTAGCTCATCTGTCGTGTATAGCTCAAGCCTTCAAAATATGTATGAGCTACCACCTATAGCTCAAGCCGGGGAGAACATGTGCAGCTCGTGCTGCTCCTATATGGCCAAAGGAGCTAGCTCGTGTAATATTATATAGCTCACCTTGGGCTAGTATGCGCAGATGGGCTATCCACTACAGCTCAAGCTTTGCAAACATGTGCAGATGAGTTATCCTCTATATCTCAAGCTTTCAAAATATATGCAGATGAGCTATCGCCTATACTCGTATATAGCTCAAGATGAGAAAACATGTGCAGATGAGCTATTGCATATAGCTCACCCCGGGGAAACGTAATCATAGCTCATGTACGCCGCTCATCGTAGCTATTTCCCGGCGAAACACGCGTATCACACCCTCGCTTTGGCCTATATTTAACCCACTTTGAATAAAATCTAGATCGTTCCATTTATACCGCCTTGTGCCGAAAATGTTCAGCTTTCCGTTTCTTGACTGAAGTTTTCTTGTCCCATACTGAATTCAAGTAAGCAATATGTATTTCTTTGCATTCTGATCAAATTTATTTTCTGTGTTTTTCCCGAAATTTCGTTTTCATATTCACGCTTATACTGAAATCAAGTGAATAAAACTATCGTCTTGGTCGAGAGATTTCAAAATGAGACCTTTTGTTTTCAAGTGAGGTTTAGTACTGAAATAAAAAGTACCGTCTTGATCAAAGCGAGACTTTTTCCACACCCCGGATATAGTTCAAAAGGTCTCGTTTAGTAAGTCCGCGCGGGCGCGGCCTTCGATCCAAATATTTTACAAAAAATGACAGCTCTTGAGCTGGCCCATCTATCGTTTATCGGGCAATCTTTGAGAACATGTGCAGATGAGCTATCGCCTATTATGGCTCGAGCTTTGAAAACATGTGCAGATGAGCTACCGCCTATAGCTCAACCTGGGAATACATGTGTAGATGAGTTACCGCCTATAGCTCAAGCGTTCAAAACGTCTGCAGATGAGCTTCCCTACATAGCTCAAGCTTTGAGAACATTTATGTGCAGAGGTATCGCCTATAATAGCTCATCCCGGGGACGGATGAGCTAGCGCATGTAGCCCACGTAGCTCAGCGATGAAATACCCTTTAAAAGAGCCACAGCTCCAGGTACGGTAAGCTGATATATTCCACGTTTGATACGGTATCGAGAACCGGGGGACGCCGGTTCTCGAGGCATCCGATTTTCCTTCGTGGCACTTTTTGTTTGTGTTTACAGCCAGGGCTTCGGTTTGTGGCAGGGCCTCCTTCAGGCGCCGAGCTGCTACGCCATCAGTGCAACCCTTTGAGCAAAATCGCGCACACAGTAGCACTGCAGCGGAGCACGCGCCGGAGGCGTGTTGCACGCTTACTCCAACACCTCCTTTGCACTTCTTCGCTTCAGGCGCTTCCAGTATTTCTCGTCCTCGGGCGAAACGTTTCGAGATAGGTTACATTTTCGTCACTTCCATCGTTCCTCTTGTGAGATTTGGTAATTGTAAGTCGCTTTTCAGACTGGTGCGTAGTGCGTAGAAGCTACAATATATTCGTACCTGTCCCTTCAGATCCTTGTCAAAGTAGACAGTTCCGGACACAACATAGTTTCCTATTCAATTGATGAAAACATGTCATCAGCTTTTGGCCTCGAAACCTCCCGTTCTGTGGGCCGCTTCTTACAGTCCCGTATGACTTTTGCAAACAAGGACGCGTCTAGATTTAAGGCATGGTTGTTTTTCAGAGGCCGCTGCACAGGCAGCTATTTGGTGAGGGGTCGGGTAGCTCTCATAACATTTAATAGTCGAGGCACTACTGTAGAGCACCAAAGCTTCCCAATTGCTTACCCCCCTCGGCGAAGGAAGAGCTCAAAGCTAGTTTACAGCAGCGGTCGTCATCCTTCCGACATAACGCAGTAGGATATCCATCTTCAAGCGGTATAAACTCTAAGACACCCTCCCTATAAGCTGTCGAGGAGTTGCAGGACATCTATTTGTAGGAAACTGTATCTTCCCCATGGGTAGATACCACGCCCCACGGAGATACCTGAATGTGTCGGCGGACCAATTGGTGACAAGAAACGGCATCGTGAGGCCACCAGATACTACCTTCGCTGCAGCTCTCTAGGTGTCTCAGGAGGTGACCTCGCAGAAACCACGGTCGCCCCTCCCCCCTGGAAGCCTTCTTGGTGTGTCCGCACCCTACCGAGACTCCTTGCAAAACCTGCTACACCCCCCCCACGAAAACTGAAATGCTCCCGGGTAGCATTGTATGGTTACTTGCGTCAAGGTCGACCAAAGGTAAACATATCGATTCTACTGAGATGCGGCGGGCTGCGGATTTTCCCGAACGGGGATATCTATGAAGCTCCAGATTGAATAATATGAGCGAGGACGGGTTGTCTTCCCTCTCACTCCTAACTGCGATCACATGTTCAGGTTACTCTGGCAACTGCGATCAAATATACCATTTATATATTTTCTGCGTTGCTTCGTGGGTCCCAAATTATCCGCCAACCCCTCCTCGAGACCGAGTCAAACCCTTGCATGACAATGTCGATTACGCTAGCGGGAGAGTTTGTGTCGTGCGCCGCGTGTAGTTGGATCGCGCAGATACCTCGCAGGAGCCTTGTCGCCATGAGGTGGCGTAGAAGTAGTTAACCAGGTATCGCGTATTTAGTGGGAGAGGGAGGGCCAATCATCCCCTCACCCCTGGACCCTATGCGAATGCTTCCAAGCGTGAACTTATGCAATCCATCCAGGAAAACCTAAACCCCGCCGCAATATCCGTATGATAGATGAAATACGGTTACAAAAACCCACACAATCAGAGGATGGTTTGAGCAAATCCAAAAATCCCCCCTGCTCGTTCCACAATCATCAAAATCTGCAATATATCCCAATATAAAGGAAACCCGAAACATGAAAACTCTATATGAATATTACGGGAAGCAAAAAGAGCCAGGATATCACCGCTAAATGCACTAATCCCTCTCTATCCAAACATCCCAGTCCGAGTAGAACTTACATTCCAGAAGACTTCAAGTGCCTCCCATAGTATCAGAATGAGAACCACCAGAAAAAAAGAGCATGCGATCTTCCCGGCAATCGAAACAACGTCGTTGAAACTAGGGCGTCAGCCCAGTAATCACACCAAAAATGATGTTCTGAAGCAGACTCTAGTTTCGTACACGTACCGCACAGCAGTAGCATCGATTGCAGTGCAGGATATAAGTCTCCAGTGTCAAACCCTCAGTAGAAAAAAGCCTCTCATAAAACGAAAACTTTCCTCATGGGCCCCCGGGCATCCGCCCACTCCTCCTCGAGATCGAGGCAACCCCTTGCATGAGAGTGTCGAATATCTCGTACCTGATGTATTGATATTGGAGTGTAGTGAACCAATACCATCCGCCTAAGCAATACCACCCCTATTGTTAAATTCCGTCTGCTTTTGCCGGGGGGTGGTATTCGGCGTCGCCTACGGGTGAGCGGTACCGCCACCACCCACCACCACCACCACCCACCACCACCACCACCTCTTGGCGGTGCGAGGGTCGTCAAACTCGGTGAAGCCTTAGTCGCGGGCCTCGGCGTGACGGGAATGGGGGTCGCCGGAGTCTACGTGGAAGTCGGCAGTGACCCTGGCACAGTTTGTAGAGGAAGGCCAGCACGACAGCAGCGACGGAGGTCAGAACATGTGACACACACGAAAGGCAACGTCACTAACTTTCGAGTGCTGCAGTTCGGTTGAATTGCAGTATGTAGGTCCAGTTTGTCTGCTCTTGTCGTCATATTTTGCAACCGTCAAACCGTCTCGTTTGGTTCAACTTGTTTTCGTAATTTTTGAACATTTCAAGTAACTCCCACCAGACTTCCACCCAAGATCGACCACTCGCGCCTTGTCGATATCAAGCATTGTCACTGCAGTTGATGCAGAACTCATCTTACAATTTGGCGATTCCCCTTAGATTGTGTTTCGCATGATTCAACCCTTGGCCCTCAACCTCTGACACATGTATCTCTAACCACAGGACAAACACATCGGTTGCACACACTGCATACTGGTCGTGAGGGTTGATGGAAGGGCGCAACTACCCATACACTACATACATCTGCGCAATACGCCGACATGTGGGCATGGTGTTTCGACCCCTTGGGGTCGCCCAGCTATTAGAGTATTGAATTAAATAGGACGTGGGTGACCTGTGTCGCAGCCCGTTCGTCTTCCTCGTACTACACCACTGGAAGCGCGATCACGACGTGAACACTCGTTTGCACCGAACACAATGCCATAGAAGCCTACTTGCTAGCACTCATGGAGGGTGCAGGTACCGTACGTTGCCACATGTGTACGGTCTGCTAACGATAAGCAACGAAATAATGAGTAGACCCTCTATTTTACAACCAGGCACTGGTGTGTGCTACTCTATGCAGCGCCAATGAATGATATCGACCTGGTTTCATCAGATGTTTAAACAAACCACTTCGTAAACAGAATAAAGTAATTGATCATTGTTGTTCTGCTGTATATTTGTCTACCAGTATTCATCACGGAAACCAGAAAAAACAAGGTATCAAGTGTTTTAGTCGGGAAAACTGCGAACGCTATGTAACGGTAGATAGCCGGCCCTGGTTACGCTTGACCTCTACACAACGCACCGTCGTCGTCGATGATGCACGGCGCCACCGGGGTGTAGCTGCATAGAATGTCACTGTTCTCGATTTGGTTGGTGCAGCAGGAGAGCTGTCGTCAGGGGCGGGGGCGGGGGCGGGGGCGGGGGGCGGGGAATACATTCGTCAGACCCGTTGATGTCGGAGGCCAAGAAGTGTACGTCTTCCTGCCAGCCAGATGACGTGTGGAACGGTAGGGCTACCAACACAACGTCTCTCGACATCCTAGAACCGGCGTAACACGCAGAGTAACCTAAAAGCCGGTACACCATTCCGTAGGTTACGTATCCAACGAAAAGAAGAGCAAATGGTAGAATACACATCGGAAACATATGGTACAGTTTTGAAAGATGCAATGGTTGAGGAGCCCCGCCAGTGGCAAACGCTTTGGGCTCAGGTGTGAAACTCCATATTATACCGTGGCACGGCCTATAGATATCCGTCCACCTACTGGTGCGTGAGCCGTTGTCGACATGGGAGGGATTCCATCTGCATGCTTCGCAAAAAGCGCCTAGCAAGAGAGAGAGAGACGCATGCTACGGTATGGCAGGTGTGCACCAATATTTTAGCAGGCTACTCGCTTGAGGAGATCTATTCTTCACGCGAAAACAAAGTTTGACGAAAATCCGAAGTGCCACCCAGTGAACAGTCTCATGGCCTAGGAATACGACGAAACGTGCTGTAAAACACAACTAAATGGGTTTCAAATGATATCGGATAGATCCTCATTTCGGGGAGCCTCGTCAAGGTTTGGTGGAAATGGTTCTACCTTTACCATAGCACTCGTCTGGGCTTGAACGTCGAACATTTTACCATAGCACGACTCGGGTGTGTGTCTACCTACCGGCGGACGAGAGCCCTCTCCCGATTTCGCGTTGGAGGAACCCCCCTACATGCATCACACGAATCGCGTGGCAAAGGAAAAATGTGCGACAAGAGATACCAACGAACCTTGCCACCGGGCCGCTTGCGGCAATCACTTCCTCCGCAAGTCCCGCACTGGGCCTCGCAGCAGGAGTCGCCCCGTTGCACGCCAGGGACACCGTTGCTGCAAACCTCATCGGGAACTGCAGTTGGTCCGTCGAGGGTTCAAGGACAGCATACCGACCGCGGAGATGCGAAGTCACAAACGTCAGATCAGGAAAGACACGAACGTGCGGGCAACAACGGCTGAAGATTGGACAGGACACAATGCGTGCGGAACCTCCAATGGTTAGCAGAGAAATGCGAACGCTGCCTAGAGCTCTCGAGTGTGCATCCTGCCTAAACTGCCGACTCGGTTGCTATGGTAGGTACCTAGCGATAATTCGTGTTTGCCGTTGAAGTTTTCTTTGTAGCAGGCCTCCAACCATTGTCCTACCCTCAGTTGGTGTAAACTATATTTTTTGTTTTTTTTCATCCCGTTTAATATCTTCGCCCTTCCTTTCTCTCTCCTTCCTAGTCGTAACTCAGATCCGGGGTCACAAAGTAGGCTCTTCTCTCTCCTCCCCCACTACGGTTATTGCCTTGTATTTTCATCGCGAAAATATTTCAGCATTTTTTTCCCTCGTCGACTTGCGTCGGATTCCGCCTACCCACGCCACGAAGGCGTTCTCAGTAATTGGTTCCTGTATGTTTTTTCAGATGAAGTCAAAACCTCACCACGGTGGGATTTGAACTCGGGTACCAATGCGAGTAGTCTAAATAGGTAATATCAGCTCCCAAGCTAAACGCGCGGACGGAGCGAATTGTGGTCGATATTCCCCCGTCACCGGTGCCTCAGTCCCGTTCCCTGTTCGCTCTCCCCGCACCACGCCACCGGAAGCGCGATGACGACGGGCACAAACATTTACTCCATGTTAGCACCTATGGAGACTGCCGAAATGCTGCCGCATGCACCAGAAAGCTATGAACCACGAAATGTCGAAGTACCACAAATCTAGCATAGTCGGGTAAATTCTAGACGAACCAAAGAATCAGTTAGCGCTGGTCTTGTTGAAATATTTTTCACGACGCACCTTCTTCATCGATGATGCACGGTGCCGCCGTAGTGGCATCGCACATCTTGCCACTGTCCCAGATTCGGCCCATGCAGCAGCCGAACTGTGTGCCGGGGAGGGGACGAGAGGTGTTTTTGTTGGGAAGGCTGATCTCCACTTTTTCGCCACTATGGTTGAGAGCTACTGTGTACAACAAGGAACCAATATCCCTAACCCTACCCCTAACGCCCAAATCCATTCAACAATGGCCAGGGATACTCCTCTCGGTCTCCTACACAACGTGCGTCCGCCATAGTGTCGAATACGTGGGACCTAACATCGGGGGGCTAAGAAATGTACCTGTTCCTGACAGACGCTAGCCGCACTGCTGGTTGGTGCCTGCCAGCTTTCCCCCGCTTTCGAGGTCGGGGGCAAACGAACCTGCATGTTTTGCTAGACGCGCGTGGTCAAGGGACGAAAACCAGATGACCAACTAACCTGCCCGCCGGGCCGCTGGCTGCAATCGAGGCCTCCGCATACCCCGCACTGGGCCTCGCAGCAGAAGAACTTCTCTTGCACACCGGGCAAACCGTTGCTGCAAACACGTTCTGTTGAGGTTTCAAGGGGGACAAGGAGTTCTAAGCGATAGCGGAAAAGCGGCGGAGACACAACCTTTGGCCGCTCAAAGCACGAGCAGGTGCGGACTCGAAGCATACTGCGGTAGAGGGGTGGACCTAGACTGCGTGAGGCTTCCCACCTAGGTTGCGCTATGCTTCACCCAACAACTGACTTCGAGAAAGATTGCATGCTCAATGCACCATCTCTTTCACTATAAATAGGCATGAAACAAGTATCGATATAAACGCACAACGGGGGCACAGAGAAAATTGGTAGGTCTTCAATTGCGGAATCTCGTCTGTCAGAACAAATTGATGTCCATTTGTACCCAGGATACCGTAGCTACGCTCAATCGTCTACGCCGATCTAAACAGAACAGGATGTCGAGCCTCCAACCAATGTGGCGAACGAGCTAGACCCTCGCCCTACAGTGCTACGCGCGTGCATCTGCGTTAGCTTTAACGATAGAGGACGCGTGCTTCGGTGGGGGTAGCACCTAAAGGTTATGAAGCTCCTCACTTGGGAAGCTCTAAACTTCGCCCTGAACCAGATAGTTATTTTTAAAAGGTCAATACTAACCCGGCGAACTACTACACCACGCCCTATGTATACAAAGAGCAATATTGGTCACCGACAGGGGGCTTCGAACGATATTGGGTATCGTATAGTTCCCTAATAGTCAGAATTATGTTGAAATAACTGTGATTACCCTATTTAAGCACGCATCAGAGATATACCTCCAACCAGTAGTGTTCACTTAGTCAGCGCTGATTTAACGGGCCAAAGGGCACTGTAGATCTTACGCTAAACCGGTGAACGGCGCGAACTGAAACCATCTTCCCCCTAACCGGTGATTCAGTTTTCAAACTTGTTCACTGTCCGACAGGACTCGCAAGCGATAGGGCTTCGCGTGTCACTCGGATTACACGTCACGTTTGGCTTACTACTTGCGTTAACATCCACGCGGCATTCGGGTGCGTTGCAACATATACAAACAGGATAGAGAGCTGTGTATACTGAACCAGTATAGACAGCTCTGTATACTGAACCGCCTAGTAAGCCCAGAGATCAGTCAGAAGAGCTTCAAACCCAATAATGGAGGAGGTCGGCCCTGGCGTAGCTAGAGCTTCACCAAACGCACCTTCATCGTCTATGATGCAGGGCGCCGCCGATGCTGTGCTGCACATTATGCCACTGTCCCTGATTCGGCCGGTGCAACAGGAGAGCTGTCAACAGAAGAACGGGCGATGCGTTTTGTTTCCGTCAGACCGACCGATGATGAAGGCTGAGCAGCAAACATTTTCCTGCGCCTACCATGCGCTATCACGGGGAATCGTAGTAAATAGGACGTACGGTACACACAAAAGTCTTTGTCATTCCCTGTTTATACTGACAACATTTGGTCCTATTTACTATGGTCCCCCGTAATAGTTGACCAAAACATGTAGACGACCCTTCAGCGCCCCCGTGTAGGTCGGGGGGCTCAAGCTGGATGCTTAGCCCGACGCGCTTAAGGTACATATTATATGCGTCTGCCTGGCATACGCTAGTTAAACTCTTGGTGTGTGTGCAACCCCGCCTTGGCATCCTGCTTCAATCTGGCCGTGTGACTCTGCAGTGGGCCCTTCCCACTTGGAAACCTGACTCAGAGTAGGAGCCTGGTGAGGTCTAGGGACTCAAGCCGTACGCTTCAATAGAGGCGCGTGGCTGAACACGGAAGAGAGAAACAATTCGTAAGGCAGACTCCAACCCACCTTTCCGCCGGGTTGCTGGGCGCAACCGATTCCTCCGCATGTCCCGCAGTCAGCATCGCAGCAAATGTCGTCTCTCTGAACCCCCGCAAGGCCGTTGCTGCATTCGCCTTCAGCGCAATAGGGAGTTGCATCGCAGCCAGCATAGGCACGGCCGACAACATCGGTTGTTAACGCTAGCGCAAGGAAATAAGCCAAGGCTCGCGTATAGTGCACCTTCTAGGCAAATAAAATCGATTACTGTTGTTTGCTGTTGTGTCGAGTTCAAGTATTAGTGGCCTGGGGTGTTGCTGCAGTGTTGGTTGAGGTTCCACTGTTGCCGACGGGGAGAATATACACAATGCTTGGCATTTTTGTGGGGCCACGGTTTATGAGTGTCGGTATCGAAGTTGTTTCGCAACAGCCTTCCACTTGAGCAACATCAACATATGTTTGATCTATAAAAAAAAACAATGTAGACGACCTAAATAACTTCTACCAAATACCATGAGTACGTGACATATATTCAGGGATAGCAAACCCGGGAAATCGGTCCATCGCTGTCGTTATTCCGCACCCTAACTCTAACACGACAGTCATACTCCAACTGTACGAAGTATGTGTTAGATGTACAATAAGCATGTTGTCGACCCATAACATTTCTGGCTGGTAAGTCGTTGGTCAAAGGCCTCAAGGAAAACGCTTTTGCCATGGCATACCGCATACGAGATTGGCGGCGAATTACGAACCCTCCCCGCAGGGGGTTTGCAGCTAGAGCGAATGGAAGCATCTTCAGAATATGTCACAGAGCAATGCCATGGTAGGGGTGGTGGTGCCTTACAGGGGTGATGGCTTATTTTCTGAGCCCCTCGCACGAGGCAGGAGCTCAATATCTCACCCGAACCATGACTTCGAAAACATTTAGTTCGCGCAAACCCGAAACACAAATAAATGCGCTACATGGTCCTAAAGTAAAAAGCACTATACTAACAGTAGAAACGTCATACTTACCGGTAGGTGCTCCCTTGAAGAGAATACTAAATATCGGTAAGACGACATTGCCTCAGAAGGTAAAAACTAAAGTGCAGCAACCCCTACCAACGGTGGGACGAGTCTACAAGGAGTGCTCACCGCTCGAAACATGAATGGACGTCAGCGTCACCAGCCCCAGAAGCACGTACCCGAATCGCATGGTTTTGTCTTACCACCTACTACGCGCCTGCAGATTGTGTTGAGAGAGAGAGAGAGAGAGAGAGAGAGAGAGAGAGAGAGAGAGAGAGAGAGAGAGAGAGAGAGAGAGAGAGAGAGAGAGAGAGAGAGAGAGAGAGAGAGAGAGAGAGAGAGAGAGAGAGAGAGAGAGATCAAGGGTGGTGAGCCTGCAGGCGTGTGTGCTGTATGACAGAGAGAGAGAGAGAGAGAGAGAGAGAGAGAGAGAGAGAGAGAGAGAGAAAGGACCCGAGCCGCGGGGTAGTGACGGGGAACGTGAAGCAAATACTTCTGCAGATACCTCTCTTCGAAGCGTGGCTCAGCCGGGCGCGCTGAATGCACGGACTGCTGCCCGTCAACTGCGCGACGCCACGGTGCTCGCACACGGCCTAACCCAAATAAATTTCGAAGCGAGCTAGTCGGCCGCGTATCACCATGTGCATGGGGAATCGCAAAACCTCATACGAAGTATATACAATACACGGGCGACTAATTAGGGCGTGTTTCTATTAAGCGTCAAGAGTGAGCCAACGCAAAGGAAGGGCCATGTCCCATATCGACGCCCGACAGAATCCTCGTGGGGATTTCGAGATACCTCGGATATACAGAAAGCCCAGGAAGCTGAGAACTATACTTGATGGGGTAAGCGTCAATCTCAGGGCACGCCAGCTGTAAGAGTGGTTAGCGTCAACTTGACGGGATCGTATAGGGGGGACAAGTTCATGGACGCTGTGGCAACATTGCTGTGGCGCGCTACTGGCATCATTAGTGTGGCGCACGATTTGGCAGCATCGGTGTGGCGCAACAAACCATCATGCGGTGGGGAAACGCGAAGGCTGCTTGTGAGTTCGTCAGCTCACATATTGCGACACAGGCGCCAAACCGTGCGGGGGCGTATGCCGTTCTACTACTGTAGTTCTAAGTGTGAGTCGCTATACACCGTTTACACTACAGTGGTACAGGGGTCCCGCAACAAGAAACACCACATTTGGAAACGGACTGAAACCTTCTTGTGACACCAACCTGGAGCAACCTTGGGCATAGGCCACTCTATAGGTTTTAGTTCAGTGCTCGCCGCTGAGCACGATTTCTGAATCGAGGTTTCTTCAAACGTCCTCCAACATCAGAGCCTCGTGCTCTTATTGCTGTGTGCTATTCCATGCTCGTGGGTCTGGAACGTATGGCGATATAAATGTGGTGGGTGTATAATGTATAATGTATCGCGACGGGCAGGGCATCCGGAAGACCAAGGGTTGAAGGCCCCTGGTTTGCGTTTTTCCCTGTAGGCTACAGAGGGACCGATCGCAATATAGGCATTCACCAATGTGACAGCTGGCACGGTACCATTTCAGGCGGGCCAACGACTTGTAAAAGTGTGTAAGGATGGCCTACGGCCATAAACGAAGGAATGAACAACAAACAATCGGAAAATCGAAACACTACTGTCCGTTAAAAAACGCGCCTCATTGCCGGTAATGCCGGCGTCGGCAATGAGAAGATAATCGCTCCGCGTCAGGGATTGGACATATACACCTCCAGAAGAAGCCGAGTCTCCGGACCCGGGTTACGGTAGGGGTGGTGCCCCCATTTCCACTGCCGATGGTGGGGCACCAGCGCGAGCGGCCCTGTACCTCACTCCATACCGGACGTCAAAACATGTCGGTGCAAATCGCGGAAACAGAAATCACAAAAGCTTTGGACATCCAAAGACAAGGTGCGAGCACTCGCACGAGTGATCGTTAGTCGTTAAACCCAAACGGTCCCGCTCCAAACAAATAGTTATAGCTATAGACACACCGTGGAATACAAGTTCACGGGACACGCCATGGAGAAGTTCATGGCATTGCCCATGGTGCACCATGGTACAACCGACGGGGGGAAACGTTCGATATCTGTACTGGTATGATCATGTCAGCCCAAAAGAAAAGCACACCCTACAGCTGATTGGTTGCCCAATTCCATGCCAGTGGCTGTTGTCTCTCTCTGGAAGATCGGTGCTGAAAAGAGCCACGGAGGTTCCGCCACACCCGCGGAGGATAGGGTGTAATCCCCGGGCCAGAAATCCCTCCATATATCTACAGCTCCAAGGAGCCGGGAACAAAAACGGCTATTTCCCGGGTTGATACTGCCCGGCACGGTTTGGAAACCCCACCCCCATTAGCTGATCACTGATTGGCTGAGGCTCAGGAAGCCAGCGGCACCCGGGGATGAAGATATCCCATCCCCGGGTCATAAATCCTTACATACATCTACAACTCCAACGAGCCGGGGACGAAAACGGACATCTCCGGGTCGATACCGCCCCGCAAGGTGTGGAAACCTCAACCCTGCGGGCTAATGTACGCTTGCCTCGCGCCCATGGAGTCAGCGCCCGGCGACAGATCACCCCTCGGGGCAACGGCGAGGTCCCGCCGCACCGGGAATGGTATCGCCCCATCCCCGGATCAGAAATCATTCCATCCGTTCACAACTCCAACAACCCGGGGATGAAAACGGACATCCCCCGGGTCGATACCGCCCCGCAAGGTGTGAAAACCCCAACCCCACTGGCTGATTCCTGACTTGGCTGGGGCTCATAGAGCCAGCGCACGGGAAGAGTTGCCCCTCGGGGCGACGGCGGGGTCCCGCCGCATCCGGGGATGATAGCTTCCAGTCCCCGGATCAGAAACCCTTCCATACACCTACAAACCCAACAACCTGGGGACAAAAAGAGACACTCCCCTTTTCGATATCGCCTCGCAAGGTGTGGAACCCCCAACCCCACTGGCTGATTTACGGCTGCCTGGCAACGGCGAAATATTACCTCACCCAGGGACGATAGGATCCCATCCCCGGATCAGATATCCTTCCATACGTCTACAACTCCAACAACCCGGGGACGAAACCGTACACCCCCCAGGTCCGTATCGCCCCGCAAGGTGCGGAAACCCCAACCTTGCGGGCTGATGTACGCTTGCCTGGCTCTCATGGAGTCAGCGCCCGGCGACAGATCACCTCTCGTGGCAACGACGAGGTCCCGTCGCTCCCGGGGATGGTAACGCCCCATCTCCGAATCATATATCCTTCAATACATGTACACCTTCGATAAAAACAAACTTTCCCGGGGTCGATACCGCCCCGCATGGTGGTCCTAATTGGTCGTTTCAGAGTGATACATCACAGCACACTAGTAATGCGAGTACTGAGTACCATACCAGGAACTTACATGCTACTGTGGGCAACGCAGGGCTAGCGCCACGGGCGGAGGCGTGGTCGTACCGCTAGTTAATATAAATTCCCGATCCACTCAGATCCACTCTACAGTAATTTCGACGGGGTGTGTGGGGATATCTTCCCTATATCGTCAATCGGATCGATTTTGTAGTTTTTTGTGTTCTTCCTGGGGGTGGTTTACAGGAGAGTTGAAACTGCTTCGTGTCCTGCTCGCGGGTTCTAGGAGGTGCTGCGCTGCGAGCAGCAGCAGCAGCGGCCGTAGAGAACAGCAGCAGCAGCAGCAGCAGCAGCAGCAGCAGCAGAGCAGTCAACCTATTAATAGTATCGGAGAGGTGTTTATCCTGCTGCTGTGTGGTGTGCCCGTGTGTTTGAAGGGGTGGAGAGGGATGCAGTGCGCTTCAACAGCGTTTTCGATCGAGAACTTCAATCCAAGAACGAACCCCGTGGAAAAACTCCGGATCAGATTGCTCGATCAAAAAAGTTGGATCGAAAAACCTCTTTTCCAACAGTATAAGAAAGCCTGGTTGTGCCTCCAATCGGAAACCAGCTTTTTCGATCTACGTATCCGACTGCTTAAGAATAAAACAAATTGAAGCCCACGGCATCTCTCTCCACCCTTCCTAACACACGGCCACACCACACAGCAGTTACTTAAACACCTCTCCGATGCTGGCTTGACTGGTCTGCTGCTGCTGCTGCTGCTGCTGGTCGTGGCGCAGCATCTCCTAGAACCCGCGAGCAGGACACGGAGCAGCTTTCCACTCTCGTATCAACCGCCACCCGGAAGGGCGACAACGAACTACAAAATCGATCCGATTGACGATATTATAGGGAAGCCATCCAGACATCCAGACACACCCCGTCGAATTCAGAGTGGTGGATCGGGAACCGACTTTTTCCTGTTTCGATCCTATACGGCGTACTGAAATCCGACAGCATAAGGATTTGCCGATTTTCCTTGAGAATTGCCTTTTCGATGAGAATAGCGTTTTACTTTTCGGTGCACAAAAACTCTGAAATATTTTCATGGTATCGAGCCCATACAGCAACAGTGCAGAACACCCAATAAGAAATAGGGTAATAAGAAAGCCACGCTGATATTACGAGGAAAATACGAAATTCGGGAGTGGTTCTCGAAAATAATGTAGAAAAAGCACCCTCCCTCATATTATAAGAAATCCAGCCTGGACCAGAGTTCCTGTTTCCTGTTACAGTAGATGTCCTGTACTGCACGCCATATGTCCAGTACAGTAGTACGTCGCCCGTAGTGAGTGGTAGCCCGCACCAGCAGGACGCCATGCCCAAACAGAGTATCTACCGCGTTGTTTTGTGGGTTCCAGGTTCTCGACCCAACCGCCGCATGGATATTGTCCCGCGTACGTCCCCACCATTCGCCGAGGTCGTGGATATCCGTATCTTATTGGACGACTGAGGTCACCCATATTCCTGGGTTATTTGTTGTCGTCATCAGCAGTGACATTGGCCTATGACAAGTAATCACTGCAGACATGAATGCAAGGCCCGTGCCTTTCACTCCTCTCTGTCTCCTCCCCATCATCGTTGATGATGGTCGTTTCGTGGGATCGTCCGTACCGATCATATACCAAAACCTGGCGTGCACTACACGCTGCCCTCTAGGAAAGGGAAAGTGCCATAGATGTCGAGTCGAACCGGGGAACCTACCCTCATTTTGCTGTTCTGTATTATTATGTGCTGATGTTATGTTCTCTCTTGTGGCCTCCGTATTGTTCAGTTTGCTGCTACGTACCAATATATACCGACAACGTGCGTACGTACATCGCAAATATCGGAATTCGCAGTACAGGCAGTAGTAGTAGACCGATGCCCCAGGCTTCGTTCACAATACCACATGCATCCGTAACTCGGACGCCCACTCTTCTACGTGCGAAACACCACGCGCGCTGCTACCAGCTCCACAGCTGCATGCCTTCCTAAAGCACAGGTATGTTGTTGCTGCTGCTGCAAAACCGACATAGCGTCCCGTGGCTCGAGACCCAATCGTTTGGAAGTGGTGTAGGCTTCGGACCTACGAATCGGCACGTGCTGCTGTGCCCGCCGGCTGCCCAGAGCGCAACATGCTTGTGTGGGCCTGCCAAGCTACAGCAGTAGTGTACCCTGGGCGAGCGTGCGGTTTTTCTCACCTGGTTAGCTTTCTTTCCTCCCGAGCGGAGGGGGGAACTGTCGCTGCCCTTGTGTGTGTGTGGTTTTGAACTGGTGGTACTGTAGATCGAAGTTTAAACAGGCTGTGAAGTACTGTACTGTATTTAAAACGATCATTTTCTCTCATACTGTACCTCATACGTGACGAATTACTCGTACGTACTTCAAGTATTAATAGTGTTCCATTTAAGATTTTAAGTACTCCAAATGAATAGTTGATTTTCCTATATGTTTTCCTTGTGGAGTTGATGTTTATGTGTCGACGGGCACGAGAAAGGACGCAGTTTAATGTGTAGAACACACACGAACTGTTCATTTAAGAAATAATAACTCGAGGTTGTACGAACGTGTACGGTATGTATCATACCTCCAATGGTCCAGGTAGTGATTACCATGCTTCCGATCATGCGATGCTTTGTTATGCTTCGGTAACCTCGATGTATATGTTCGAATCGGTTTATTTGGAGCTGCTGTGTGTCCTGAGACCGAATTGCAGCGGGTTCGATCCTATATGCCCTTCAGATATTGCAGTAAAGTACTATTAAATTAATAGTCCTTTACTGTACAACAACGACAACAACAGCAGTACCCGGGGGCGATGCAAATAACTGCTGGTGGTGGTGGATTCGGTAGCTGGTCAGTAGGAGTAGAAGCTGCGCTAACGGGCTAGGAGGCGGCTTGGAAAGAGGGATTGATTGTACAACAGCGCTAAAGGCCAAAACAGCGACGGTCAGGGTAAAGCCGTTGGGATGAGACTGCTGCTCCCCTGCGTGTTGCCGTTATTATGGCGGCGAATGAGAAAGAGAAAAGAGGCACGGACCGAAAATACTCGAAGCTCTGCTTCGTGCAACGCTGGATGGCTAAAAGTAGCTCCAATATGTGTTTTCAGTTCCAAAAGCTCTGTGTATCGAGCGATGTAGGGTGCGTGAGGTGTTCTTGTTATGTGTCTGGTCAATAAACGGACTCAACCATTACATTTATTTTCAACCGGTAGCAGGTAACCACGAAGCGTGTTAGAGTCAAGATCGTGAGTTCGAACCCCCGCGAGTGCATGCTCGTAGGGACTTTTTCTCGCAAAAACATATCTTGACTACCGGAAAGCGCAAGAGCGTGAGATAGCAATAACTCGATGAAGATCGACGAGCGTTGGGAAGGCTGAACCCACTGCGCGATAAAAATCAAGGCAAGAACCGTAGTGGGGGGGGAGGGTGAGGAGCCTATACTTTGTGACCCCGGATCTGAGTTACGACTATTAATAGGGAGGGAGAAAGACAGAAGTGCAATAAATGGGATGGAAAACACACACACATTGCAACCCTTGGTATTACAGGCGCGTGCGGCTTGGGCTTACTTACCAAGCTTAGCCATTTCGAGCATAGGCGGAGGCGCAAACAGAGGCGTCAGCCCGCCACGGCGAAGCCCCCGTGGTTTCGTTTGTTTTCGACATACCGGTACAGGGTACATCTGTGAGTACTGCGATCAAGACCCGCGATTAAAAAACACATAATACTCGTATACTGGTGTGCGACCTTTGTACCTGCAGTAGTAGTCATACTGGGCAAGTCGCGATTGTGCTGAGCCGACACAAATGAACATCGCAGGGTATGTATGTGTGCCGTATATGGGTTATTTATTTATAAACACAATCGTATCGTCCGCGAACAGTCCCACAGGCAGCAGCAGCCGTAGTGGCGGCATCAACAACAGCAGCAGAACAGCATTAATAGTAACAGCACAGCAGCAGGTATAGGAGACAAACAAGGCCATTTACGAGGAAATAAGAGTTCGGGTGCCGTTATCTATTGAAGTTTTTGTAGAATGCACCCTCTCCTCTTAAATGTATTAGAAACCCAGTCTGCGTCAGAACGATTGATTCTCATTAGGCGTCCTGTACTGTACATTCCTTGGCAGTACAGTCGATGTTGTTCTACCATAAGCTTACCTATTATTGTTCTACCGCTACTCGTTGCCGTTACGGGCATTGCGCGAAGCCGCAGGCGGGCGTCAGCCCGCCACGGCGAAATCCCCCCTTGTATACTGGCGTGATATTGTATTACTGTGAGAAAATCGCGGCTCGTTTCGTCTCGAAAAAAAGACAATTGGTGTAATATGCACAGCTCAAACTGTCCAGCAGCCACGGTCGGCATTCACACCAGATAAGACACACTTCCGATGCATGGAAAAACTTACACGGGGAGATGGCGTTTGACACCTAAAGGGCTGTTGACACCGGGCGACAATCTGGGAGTTCGCTATTTTCCCGAACACCCGATTTCGCCTCATTTTCCAGAATGTTCCGTTTCAACTTCGTAACAACTGTCAAACCTACAGTACAGTAGCTACTTTTTCCACGGCGTTTACCCTTGATTTATGTGTTGCTATCTAGAAGATATCCTTATCACCGCAACTCTGCAACTTGCTGTCGCTACCCCTGCCAGAAGCGACTATTTTTGGTGGAAGTTGAGCGCATATAGGCTACCCAGTTCACCCTGAACGCGGTCGCTAAACAGAGAAGAAACAGCAGGCATGCAAGCATCGACCCCGTAGGCGATGCCGCGTTCACTGCAAGACCAATGATACTTAAACCCCCCTAATGTCCCTCCGTGTTTAGGTCGCTAACTAGCGCGGGCGGTCCAGCACTTCACTCAAAACAGTCTTAGAAGATAATGGGTGGCACAGCGGCACTAAAACAAACATGGCGGGGGATATCGGCTCGCGAATTCAAGTAGCACGGACGCTCAAGACCTGTGAAGAAATAGGGCGACCAATCGTGAGGGCGTACTCAGCCGCGGAACTAAAAGTTCTGAAAGCGGCCCAGTATCGCGCACGCTAACGTAGCATTGGTCGCCAGTTGCGGTACTGCCCCGCCAGCTACCTTTGCCGTCGAGGCCATCACTACCGCTACTGCCGTTGTCGACGGGCATCTACGCCTCGACCACAGGGGCGACAATCTTGACACCAAAGGCAGTCAATGCACTCGAGTGTTTATTGCAGTTGGTGCCCTCGTCGGCGCTGTTAACGACAGCTAACAATACCGTCACTGCCGACCCTTCGCATGGGGGCGGTGAGCTCGGGGCCTCCTTCGACACCCAGCCCACTGCCGCCAACGATGCCACAGCCGACATCACCGAAGCCCGTAGAGAGTATAAACGTTAGAGACCGCGGCTTGACCCCTTGGCTGGCCGCGCTCTACGCTAAATCCCGTGCATTAAGGCTAGAAATATGCCTCGGCGTTGCTTGACGCGCCCAAAACGACTAGTCTCCTGGTGTTGTTGATAGAGAGAAGGCCGCTCCGTGCGGAAGAGGGGTAATAAGACCTATGAGTTAAATTCGAGGTTTGGTTGGATCCGACTGTTCATCTGGACAGCTGCAACCACCCTCTTCATCTGTGCTTCTATGCTGCATCCGGCGTCAGAACTTGGCTCAACCTTCGTTGTCCGGTTCAGGGAGACTACAGTAGTCGACGAGGCCGACGGGTGGTGGCCGAAGCGACGAATGTCTTACTGAGGCGTCCATGGTAGCACAGTGCCTCTGGGGTTGCTCCTGTGGTGCTCCCATGGTGCTCGCCTGGTGTTATCGTGGGGATATCTATGCTCCCACCTGGACGTCCATGATGTTCCCATAGGGACTTCGATGGTAACTCAGTGCCTCCATTAGGAATTCCGTGGTGGGTGCTTCCATGGTGCTTCCATGTGGCCGTTCATGTCACCAAGCCCCTTTCCTGGTTATGGCATGGTGTTACCATGCAAATGACCTATTCACCACTACAAAAGTCCAACATAGTACCCATATACATTGTATAGAAGAATGAATTGAAGTGCATCGTCGGACAATAATGACGGGGTTTGAACCAAGGCCAATACTATCTATGATAATTGAAATAAACGGCATCGCCGGACAATGGCGGGTTTGAATCTAACACCGAATATTGGAGAGTTTGCGGCCAACCAGGTGGTATACCGAGGCCCCAGGTTTCAAACCACCTCTCGAACTACCCACGGGGTAGATCAAAACCATTCACGTGCTATATTTCACTGTCGACTTTCTCCCTTGCCTGCGGAGCTCGATGATGTCGGTCGCGGCAACCTATTTTCCATGTTTCGAGCTTGGGGAGGCGCATGCCGCCATCCGTTCTTGTCTGCTCCGCCTGGGAGACCTTGGGAGCTACGGTATCATGCATGTATGGCGTCTTCGCCGGGAAAACGAGATACTCGAACCTCCACACCTACACTCCTGAATTAACCTGAAGCCTGGAGCCAGCATCATTGCACGCTCGGTTTAGTAGATGAGCCCAGATCGAGCTCAAACAGACAAACTCAGAATCATATTATGTGCGTCGTAGTCGGCGAAGTTTCCCGGTATCTTATGTCAGACCTCATACATGGCTGATTGCTGAGCTAGACATACCCCTGGCGGTTGTCCTCTGTAGCCATTTGAGCTTGATGTGTGTATGCCTATGGACTCTTTGTATATACTTGTGCCCTTCCTTAGTGCCTTTCCCGGCTTACGCACAGGGGTTGGCTATTTCTGCTTTATTTGCGGTTCCGTAAATACGTTGACTAAGCAAATGCCCGCGCTGCGACTTACTGAGTTTCTGTATAAACAAGTACACATATAATATAAAAACCTAAGTAACACCACGAGGCCTTGTGTGTTCTTAACCGGCATGAGTATGCCGTGGGAACACAAACATACCCCCCTCTACCATTTTATACTTACTTCCGGGGCGGTGATAACCTTTTGCGGCCTTCCTTTGTAGGAGCGCTGCCTAGTACACGCTACTGAGATACTTTCACGGCTATAGACGATATGCAAGGTGACTTGCCCCTATCCTAAGCAAGCAACTTGAAACCAATTCGAGGTTCGGAATGCACAAACGCAGCACCAGCAACAAGCAGTGTCTCCAACTGTACCTTACCATGAATGAAGCGTGACCAACAAGAAACCGCCAGGACTAATCACACCCCTGGTATCTTCAAGGGCCAAGCACATGCCGTGCCAATGGCCGATAGATTACCCGCCCGCATTGAAGCTTCGTCGGCAATATGCGCATACCCTACCCTTAGCTACCTGAGTTTCTCTGGGTACGGTCTGAATGTACGCCAATAACCTACAGCCCAAGAACATTGCTACTCCTATTGCGCCGAAATGGGGCACGGCTTCGAATACAACGTGCTTGTCTACGGACAACTGGAAATATCACCTTTACGGGGGCGGCCATACTACGCTTTCTGTCCCCGCCAAAGGTCTACGTATAGAACACGAACTGAATAAGATTCGGTACAGTACGTTTCGTTATTCGGTATGCCACCCACCTCTTGGTGGCCCCGCTTTTATACGACGCTTGCTGAAATTATCAAGTCGCCGTTTTCAATCGATATTCTACGCTGATCCATACCTGGTACCAGTACACTTCGAATTATGTCAACAAGAACACCACTATATTTCACGGGGAAAATGCCATGTGTCATCATCAAAACCCTCGGCGTGCAACACTTCGCCCGTATCCACTTGTCAAGGCCCCTTCAGGTAATCCGATGTCTGAACTGTTCTCCGGAATACACGTACCAGTACCGGCATTTTATGTTTTACAGGTTTCTAGTCCGAGAAGTTCTTGATATCTATATCTAACCCCAAACCCGACTCGGACAACTTAAAATGCCCAATCTCATAAACAATCCCAGGGGCTAGCCTAGCCTAAGGGATACATATGGGACTAAGAATACTACTCATGGTGGCTAGTTACTCAGTTGAGGAACCCAATATTCTTGAATATTTTAGGGCCCAAACCTACCCTCGCCTTCCCATACATGGCTCGTCTGTGGGTCACCAGCCATCTCTCTCGATCACTGGAAAAGCGAAAAGGCTTTCGGCAGCAACTTATCATCATTCGATCGTTAGATCCCAAGTTCCGCCACATGTCTGGTCCTCTCAAACCGTCTATGACTGGCGTGGGCACGAAGCAGTACTATTACGACCATGCATGCTGCACGCGCATTGTACGACTTTTTGCATTGCATTTCGAACACAACACAGCAGCACTATTACGACCATGCATGCTGCACGCGCATTGTACGACTTTTTGCATTGCAGTTCGAACACAACACAGCAGCACTATTACGACCATGCATGCTGCACGCGCATTGTACGACTTTTTGCATTGCATTTCGAACACAACACAGCAGCACTATTACGACCATGCATGCTGCACGCGCATTGTACGACTTTTTGCATTGCAGTTCGAACACATCCCCCCCCTTCCCCCGCCGCGCGGTGGCCGATACTGCAGTAGTATTTATTCACTATGAAGTGACAAAGGAGTTAAGCTATACTTCGAAGTATGACCCCATCGATATCCGTTGTCCTCGCGGCTCCGTTCGATCGGACGCCTTACCACCCACCTCGTATTCATCGAAAACTCGGTAAACACGGGGCGACACCCATGGTGGCTTTCTCGCCGTTGTGGGATGGAGGAGTCCATTGTATGTGCGAGCACAGTCCCCACCTACCGAGCACTATCTCAGCGCAGTGTCTGCCCCAGGAAAGCCCTCCGGCACTCCGGCACCACGGCAGGGCCACCACGAAATGCCGGCAAGGGTGGACTGCAACTGCCGTGATCGGTCCTCTCCCGTCGCGCATGCTCGCCGCTATAAGGGTGCGCCTCCCGTATTACGTTGTAGTTGTTGTCGTTAGGCATTCCAATCGGCTGTATGGGTTGGTCGTTCTGCGGCCCTTCCCCTTGGCTGATTTAAATAGGGTCAATGTCAACAGCCTTGGTTGCTTCGGTGTTGCTGAATCCCTTGCCTTTTGTTGGTTCCGGCGAAGTATCACTCTGTCGTCGTATCGATCACAGAGCGCGACGCCGCACGAGTGGTCCACACACAAACAGTTGAGTTAGTGAGGAGAGGAGGACTGTTTAAGACTTTACGAGTGTACCATCGAACACATGGCAACGCAATATAATCAAGCTAGATGAAGCCCTGGCTCGGTAGGGTGTGAACCCTTTGGGTGATTTAAAAAGGAAGAAAGTGACAAAAGAAATTACCAATGCAGCGTCAGCCATATGAAGCAACACGGGTTGTTGATATCAGGGGGTGCCAATGCGAAAATCCAAATCTTCAATTTCAGGGGCTGTATGGAACACACATACACGCACAGCGTGTGGGCTCATCGTACTGCTGCAAGCTCAAATTTCGCTGGATGCCCGAATATCACTGCGCATGTCGTGGGTTGCTATATATGGGTCCGTTAATAAACAAATAGCTGTAGTGTACTAGTGTCGTCAAACGGCTGAGGAAGATACGCCTACATACTACAGTTTATGACTCTGTGAATCGCTAGTTGATGTCCACCGTATTATCTTGCAAGAGGTTTCGTCCATCTCCCGAGGGGACTGTCGAGGGTTTGGTGTCGCCTCCCCCCTCGATGCTCTACGACAATTACATCCAGGGGTCGCTTGAAGCGGATACCCCTCAACGCACTTACATGCCAACGAGGAGACACACTTTTCGGAAAGAGATACCTGTACGCCGTTCGCCCAACGGGATCTCCGTCTACTGACATTTACCTTCTCCATCGCGGCTGAGCAGAAGTAGCAAACATTTGTCTCCCTATCGTCGGTTTGCCTGAAAATCCTGCCCTCCGCCTCTAGCTCCTCCTCTTTCTGGCGCCTCACCAGCGACGACAGGTGGTCCAGGCCCCACCCGGTTGTCATATGTAGAAGCAGCTCCACATCGGAGTGCCCCGAACTAACAGTTCCCGTGGATGTTTCCTTGTGCGAAATGTTGAGGGTCTGACGCCATACAAATATCGATACACGGTCGGGACGTTGCGGGAGTAGAGAGTTGCCGACATGGGGAGGTCGTACGGGTAGTGAGAAGAGGAGAGGGGGGGTGTACTCATGTCGTGCACGGTCGTAGTCGTATGACCGTAGACCCTCGCATCCCTATAATGCCGGGACGGAGCACGTTGGGTTTTCACCACCCAGGAAAACATTGCTTGCACCAAGCACAAAGCCCCGCGAGGTGTTGGGCGAGTCTCATGAAGGGTGAGGGGCGGCAACCGCTCATTCGCGAGGACACCGGGCGGGCCATCAAGGCATTTGGCCCTCGGTTTCAAAGCTCTAACGATTATCGCTTTGTATTACAACTTGGCGTTTGGACCCAATATGGGGGCGATCCTGTGGACTAGCTAGTCATGGCGGAGATACCTAACGAAGCCATGATTAAGCGAGATACAGTAGGAGTTAGTAGATAATGTGTTTATGCTTGACTAAAAGCTAAAGATAGGGTAGGCCTCGCTAAGAATCCGCGATGGTGGTTCTGTCTTGCTGTCGTCAACTGTCGGCATTGCTCTGAGACATTGAATGGGAAAACACATACCAGGCATACACTTCGTATACCAGTATCTACTCGGAGGTGTTCGGAGATGTTCTACTCCAGGTCTCCGGCGTCACTCAGCTCAAAAAGGGCGCCTGTAATATTAGCGGCTGTGCAAATGTGCGACCCGTTTCGCTCTTACACCAACAAAAGATGAAAACCGGGGAAGCCATGGAGCTCACCTCAACGACGCCCTTCGCATATTCCCAGGCCTTCCCGTCCACGCCCCGAGCGCCCGGCATTACGGCACCCTTTCCTAGCTCTTCGTGGGACACCTTCCCCTTCCCAGGTGTTTGTTTTTCCCGAACGTACCACTGCCACACACCGTACAGTCCCCGAAACCACAGCACCACGGAGCCGAGGATGTAGACCGAGCATACGAATGCTGCGGCGAGAAAGGCGAAAGTTGACACAACGAGGTATATGACAGCCAAGAAGAGCCGACGAAGATATCCAGCTTCCAGGTAGGCCAAGGGACGGTGTTCAGATTTATTGTCCTACCAGAGAAGTCGTCAATGGGCGGAAATTTCCAGGGGCCAGGCGTTGTGTTTGAGCTATACGAGAGTAGACAAATTAGCCAGGTATGGTAACGCGAGTGGTGGCAGGGTCTGTCTTCCTACCAGATTTAACAGCCAAGGCAACTGCCCCACTAGAAGATGCGTATGAAGGTTGGAGTTTTTTATGTAGCTCGAGGCGTGCCAGGATGAGCAAAACAGGCCAGTGGAGGAGGTGGGAGAATTCTATTCAAATGACCGCGGCATGAACAGAAGCCGCCGATTCGGTCACTCGAACACTTTCGTGGTGAACCAACCACCTGTAACGGACACTGTCTCCACCCAGGTGATCACCAGCATTACGGAACACAACAAGAACGCCACTAATTTAACTGCAGGGGTTTTCACTAGAGAATGTCATTTGTTTTTACAATCTGCCAATTGTTGTATTGAAATAACCAAGACAACAACTCACCCGTCGTGTTTTTCCAACGATTCTCTGAAAAAAAAATGAAGAACAAAAATCGACGATATATATACTTACGTAGTAGCGTTTAGTATGGGTTTCTCCGCCCCAATGGCGGATCGGCCATACTCTGGATTTAGCAGTACCTCCGGTCGAACTACAAAACATGCCGGCATATGGCTTACTGTAGATACAGTAATCGTGCCCTATACAAAACTGGAGGTATCCATACAAATGACAAACAAAGAACTTCGGCAAAGACGCTATCCTCACTGTGGTATTGCTTGGATGGTCGAAAATTACTCGGTTTCAGTGTTGGAAAACGAATTGCCTTGATTTGGGTTGAGGGGTCGAAATTAATGTGGGTTTCGTGTCGGGGCATCGAAATTGACTTAGTTTCAGATTGGGGATCGAAATTGACTTGATGTCAGTGACGAGTCAGTGACGAGTTCGTTAGGCCGGGGCCAATGGGAACGCGATCTTAAATATTTGAATTGTTTGTTGTTACACCATTTCAGAGTCTGTATCTCGTGGGGAACTTAAAATGAGACTTTCTGATACCACGAGTTTTTCGTTACTTTTGAGAGAGCTTTCCAATGCAGGCGATAGTGCATACAGGGTACGGCTTCGAATATTTTGGAGGGATTAAGATTTCGAAACAATTACAAAGGTTGGCCCCAAACCGGTGGGCCTCCGAATCTTTGGAAGATTTGCGAAATCTTGCTCCCTCGTAATATATTCGTTGTCATACCTTTGTAATTGTTTCGAAATCTTGCTCCCAATCTTTGGAAGATTTGCGAAATCTTGCTCCCTCGTAATATATTCGTTGTCATACCCTGTATGAACTACCAACTGCATTGGAAAGCTCTCGCAAAAACAATGGAATAGTCCTATGAGCAGAAAGTATCATTTTAAGTTCTCCGCGAGCTGAATCCGCTGAACATTTGTAAAAACTTGACTTGTTTTTTTTCTGTAGGGGGTCGGAATTTACTTCGTTTTTGTGTGGAATCGAAGCTGACTTGGTTTCTGTGCGGGGGATCGATATTGGCATTGTTTTTGTGCGCCGGCCGAATTGGGTTTTGTGGGGGAACCGAAGGTATATTGGTGGTTGTGTGCGAGCCTGAATCGACTTGATTTTAGTGTGAGCATTGATTGGCTAAAGTTTTGTGTGGGTGATCGAAATTTGCTTGGTTTTGGCGCGCTGGGCAAAACTGTCTTGGCTTTACTTCGAAAGGGGATCGAAATTGGCTTGAATTTTGTGCTGGTGTTCGAAATTGGCTTGAATTTTGTGCTGGTGTTCGAAATTGGCTTGAATTTTGTGCTGGTGTTCGAAATTGGCTTGATTCAATGTGAGGGATCGAGATTGACTGGATTCAGTGTAGGGGTCATCATTTACTTGGTTTTATGTGGGTGGTCCAAATTGATTTGGTTTCTGTGTCGGGGCGTCGAAAGTAACATGGTTTTAGTGTGGGAATCGACATTGACTTGGACTTCGTGTGCGGATCGGAAATGACTTGTTTTAGCGTCAATATCGTTTCCGTTGCTTTTTGTGTAGGTGGTCGAAATACAAACTGCTTTTTGGTGTCGGGGCATCATAATTTACATGTTTTTATAATGTTATATATGGGTCTCGCAAGAGGGTAGTAATTCCACATTAAATATTTGGGGGGAAAAATATCGAATCCGTCGGCATCCTAGCTGTAGTATATAAAAAAGATATACCTGGTACATACCTGGTGTCGTTTTCGCTTTAGTGGTATGCTTAAGACCAAGGTTTTCGGTAAGGATTCGAAATGGCCATTTTCAAGGTTAAAACCCTACACACTAAGAAAGTCACACCCTAGACACATGCACTCCCGGACAAATGTTTTGGTAGACTATGTGTACAATCATTATCCAAAGCGATTTGGTGCCAAATTCTATTTTTTATGACGCTGAAAAAAAGACTTTTTCGGCTATTATTACTGGCGGTAAGGGAGAAGATGGAAAAGCGGCTCGCTACGACGTGTTTTCAGTGAAATGAAAAAAGAAAATTTCAACAGGTTACTATATTGAGATTATTCTCGCACGAACACGCCCGAACATTCGTCGCATCGTATCATATAATTTGCTTTCTATACGGCATGGTCTGCGCCACTCACAAGTCACTGAAAACGAGAAAATGCATACATAGAGGCATACCAGGTATGCTAATGTAGATCATTACTATGGTACTGCTGAAATGATGTGGGAACGCCGGTAAATACCTGGTATCAGGTATAAGAATCGTATTGGTAGTACTTGGATGGGTTATCTTAGATGAGAACCAGGGGTTCCCAGGTCCACGATGACCAAGGCTTCTGCTCTCTCAGTATTTTCATCGAGGGAAAAGGTCACATCATGCAGATAATTCAGATCCCATCCTGAAAGTCCGTACAGACCTTGCAGATCATACAGATTACATCCGGCAAACATATGCAGACCAGGCAGACCATACAGATCAAACCCGACCAAACATATGTGCAAGGGCAACATCATACGGCGCCCCCCCGGCAAACATGAGCTAGATCATGCATTTCATGCTCCAGGTGCTGTACTGTAGTACCCCATCGGCGACAACGATCGACCGTAGACCGTGCAGATAATATACCGTTGATCCGGGGATACGTAAGCCCAGAATTAACAAGATCATGAGATGGGGATGTGAATCTTATTTTCCGGGTGACCTAACCGTTTCACCACCCCAAGTTTCACGCTCACCCGCGAAAACATCCACCGGACGACGCCAATCGCAATCAAGGGCACAGACACCAGCCACAAGAGGGCGGTCCCTCCCAGCGCCAGGGGTCCCATCGTGCACGCGAAGATAATCCTCCGCGCTAGCTGTTGGTAGCGAAGCAAAGTCTCGGTCTCCGATAGCGGTATGTAGTCTTCGCCGCACGTTTCCTGCCGGGCGCCGTTGGTGCAAACCCTTCATCGCGCAAGTGACACATATAATGCACGGGAAGCATGTCATACGATCGGTTTCTGCAACAATCAAGCGCGAGACAATCTCTGGGAGGGCAGTAGTAGAAAGAGGGCATACACCACGCGACAGCGCTTGAGAAGCTGGGATAAACAAGTCTGAATATGTGTTTCGACTGTTTGCACGAAACCTACGAAACACGCATTTATACGCTGAAAATAGTGTAGGACACACACAATTTTGCCCCGCGTGCGAATTTGTCGTTGGCCTCAGGGTGATATATTTATTCTAAGGTGTCGGTACTGTGCGCATGGGCATGATTAGTACCCTGGCTGTCGAGAGCGGTGGAGTGTACGGAGCACATGGACCAGGGAAACACGAACGAAGCGGAAAACGGAGAGAACGAAAAAGGCGCAGGTAAGGCAGTTTCGACGAATGGGTGTTGCGTTTGGTAGCTCATAGTTTGGTAACTCCCAGCGTCACCTCGCGAAGTTTGTGTGGCGAAGCGCACGGTTCGAAACGAATAGTATGGGTGGTGCGAAAAGGGGATATTTTTCTCCGTACATGCTTCAGGAATGTTGGTAACGACAGCTCCGATCATGCCAAGCACACCTGACCACCAAATCAGGCCAGATGCTCGTGACCGGCCCTATCAACCCTCTCGACACTCCAGAGAGTAAGACTGAAATAAATAACGATTTCATGATTACACCATCGGTTACATGAAGCAACTCGGTCTTCCCCACTAAGGGGTGGAATACTAAGCGTCTGAGCTGAGCTATACCACGACGCGAGCTGCATGGCGTAACTCACTAAGCTGGTCGGATCCTTAACTGTCGTGTTCTCTCGTTCAGTGTATATGGGTCCTCACAGGGTTGATATCACTCCTCCTAGGGACGAAACGCTTCTGTCAGCTTGCATGCACCATTTTTGACGCCGTCTATATGCCCAAGTAATCGGCCGGAGTTCACCGTGAGTCAAGGGGGGCCATTTCACGGTAGGGGTGTCACGTTTGGACTAAACTGTTTCTGGCCGACGGGCTACTCAACTGAGTAACTGCCAAAAGTATCAGCACTTCCATTTGTAACATATAGGGCATGCAATTGGATCACCCAGCAGTTGGAATTGTTCACCAGGCCGTGCATACGATATTTCTCGAAGTTCAGGTTTTGATATGAGCCTCATAAGCACTACGAGTATCTACGGAAGCACGCGTCCAGGGGTAGCATGAGGTCTTGGCTACCATGAGACGTTGAATACTTCTGGCACACAGCGTCTCAGGCAACAGAGGCAAAGGGTGTGAGCTCATACATCCCGTGTCATCCTCTCAGAGTAAGATTCAGCAACAGCAACATTGGCTTCGCGTACAGTGGCGCAGCCAACACAAAGAACCACACAGACGTGCGATTGGTCGACTCATGCAGTACGTACCGTAAGCATTTCCTGGACAGCCACAATAACAGAGAACCGCATTCGCCAACGAAGTCGACTGCGACGAGGCAGGCTACCCCAACAAGGTTGAGGGGGGGTGGGAGGTGGCCCTGGTCCACGATGCCCGCGCTCCGCTGGATGAACTGGTTTCGAGAGAGGTTAAATTCCAGCTCCGCGTGGTCGTGGACCGTGTTGTGGACAGTGCTTAGAACAGCGATCAGCAGATTCAGCAGCAGGATTGCCATGGTCACCATGTACAGGACGAGAAGGGCCGTACCCGCGTCATACAACCACTCCGGTCCGCCACAGGTGTCATCTTCCTCGTCCACGAACAAGGTCTTGTCGAACAAAGCGAAGCCGGGATCTGCACGACGAATTATAGAGGGGGAGGGGGGGGTCGACGGATCGAGGGCCGAGGGAGGCATTTGTTTTTTCATAGGGAAGGCTATAGTTTGGTGCCGAGACGCTAGGGACTTCCCGTGGAACGCCAACAACGAGAATCACGCTGAACAACGACAAAATCGGGCAGTCTACATTGAACGCCCATGTATCATATCGACAAATGGTGGGCAAATATCTTGCGAAAGTAACGCAGTGAGTATTGTTTTCGAGGCATGCCACGACAGAGGAGGTACTCTACCTGCATACAGTTTGATAATGGTCCTACCATGTGGAGGTCTACCTCGCCCGAAACGTGACCTTGAGGGAAGCCCGTACGCGTCACCCGATGAATAGAATCCCGTGGGTCTAACCATGAACCGAACAAAGTCGTGAAACACAAAGTTGGATTGTAAAGACAGCAGAAACCAAGCAAAATCGAAAAACACAAATGGGGTTTCAACATTATCGCGTAGATCTCAGTTGGGGTGTCCCGTCGATAATAATGTATGCGCCCAAACGTACCCACCCTGCTTCACTGTAGAGGGGTGGCTAATCGCAACTACAGCAGGAACTGAACCAAGTTACATAAAATGCCTCAACCTTTCTCCGCCACAAAGGGCCGCCCGCAATATATGTTCGAATCTCACCTAGTGTGCATCACGCTGACCGCCATTAGCAGCCGAAGCGGGTGGCATAGCCATTTGTTTCGTTAAGGGCCTAGGGTTGACGCTAGCAACGAAAATGTGTCCCGATCAACAACTGGCGTTCAAAAAGAGCAACATGACCAGGCGTTTCCGTATGAAGAAACCACTGCAGGAGTTTCATGTTTTGCTGAAGGGGCCGGTCCCGGGTGCTACAAGCCATGTCTGTAAAACGTTCAACGCGATTAATAAAACAAATGACTGCTTAGTACCAATAACAAGTCAAAATTGAAATGTGACGCCCAATATTTATCCCATACTAAAAATAAGTAAGTACGAGACAACACCGTAAACTTGTACCTCTACTGCACAAACGAGACACGGTCCACACCCTGTTTTTCAATATAGGCCCTGATGTTGCCGATGCATGTTGTATGACCCCCCTGGCAACCCGTTAACGAACGGTGTTTGTTTTTGTTTTGTGTTTTGTTCTTCCGGTTTTGGCATTCTCGAGTGCCCAGATACCAAATAAAACAAACGACCTGCACAGTAAAATTTGGCGAGAACCACACACACCATGCGATAACAGGGCGGAAAGGTCTCGTGGGACACGTATGCAAACGTTCGGGATATACTTCGAAGTATCTCGAGCAGACATCGTGGACTTCAGGCGCCTAAAAACAAATCTGAAACTCCGCTTGAACCACCCTTTGAACGCGGGAATGTTCCTTTCGCCCTCTCTGTGCCCCTGACTGCCGATTATACCCATTGTTTCCACTCGCCTCCTAGCATAGCCTTGAACATGGTGAGAAGGGACGAGCCGAACGTTCCGTAGGCCGAGTCTAGCTCGGCGCCCACGCAGGTATTGTAGATGGAGTAAAAGGCCAGTGCGAAACTGAGCATGACGACGAGCATGAACAGCGAAAATCTCACCAGGTGAAACATCATCACCCAAATGATCTGTCGACGTGAAGGGAAAACAGTACGAAATACGAAGGGATTATGAAGACAAAACGTACACGAATATTCAACCTTGAAAAAAATCACAGCTAGGCATAAGCAGACCACTGCATTGGCGCTGCACTCCCCATTGAGCTAGAGGCTGTCAATGAACAACGAATGACAAAATATACACAAAGCATAACCGACCATGAACACCGTTGCTGAGGTTAGGCTAGCATGAGCGATGCCACTGTCGTGTCGGTACCTGTGTCATGGGCCCGAGATATTTGTCCACCTGCGCCAGAGACAGAACCCTCGCGAACAGGAGTGGCGCGATCGCCGCTAAGAAGCACCGTGCAACGAAGAACGCCTGATCTCGACAAGAGCAAGACGACGACGAAACGAAAGTATTGAGGGTTCGTGCGCGAGGGGAGGAGAGAAGTTAGTCTTGAATGTATTTTTTGTCCTGTCAACGTTCAGTGCACACAAACTAGGACAAGGCGTATAAAACCTTCAGTCTTATTGCAGCCAATATTTTTTAACCATTTGTCCGCTTCGATGAAAGGCCGCCAATCTTGAGATTTTCATTTGCAGTGGTCTTCAACAATACATTCAGCCACTTCGCCCACCCCACGTTAGCGCTACGGACGCAGTCGAAACGTACCAAAGACTACAACACCCGAGTTCTCGGTTCACAAGCCTTTGGGCCCAAGCAAAGCAACTAAAAACATTATAAGTATACTGGTATCCTATCGTGAGCGTTCACCCTACGATCGTTCATGCACAGTGCGTCTCGTAGAAGTCCTTTCATTGAAGTATGGCATTGAAACAGTAGTTGCCTAATCAGTAGAACCAGCGTTGTTGCACGTGACTGGCAATGTGATCGTCAATATGTTTAATTTGATTTCCCCTCTGAAATCCCATAATGGTTTCAACACAACGGAAGCTAATTGGCGAAGGGAGGGAAAACAAAGGGGAGGGGCTTGACTCGTCTGCGTATAAACCCTAACATAGGCAATCAAACACGCGCACATACCTTTGTGAAGGAGCGAAGCGGATATGGAGGCAGAAGGATTCGGGCGGGAATGCAAAGTGCACAAATAAGAACTCACAGCACAAACAAACGTGCTCCAAGACGAGACAACGAGAGTGCCACCAATGCGATCGCCTAGTAGCCGAACTAGATATTTCCTTCGTCAGGCTGAAATAGCGCGGACCGCGCCGAACTTACGTCGCTCGTGTCCGCATCAGCGCGAAGCGCCAGGAGGCGGAAGATGAACGCCATCAGGATGAGTGCTATTGAAGAAGTGTCAAGTATGTTCCAGTTGTCCTGGGTAAAGTACCTGGAGCGTTGTGGAGGAGGACGCGCCACGAAAGATGCAAGCGGACGCGTAAACCGTCGTGAGCAAAGGTGGGACTACAACATGAGAACGCGTCGTGTGATTGTATGTTATTTTCACGCTTGCTTTTGATGCGGGCAAGGTCAGACCGTTGGGCTGGGGCAGGTAGCCTTGCTATTGTTCAAACAAACAATCGATCAGTGGCGGAAGGGGGGGGGGTGAGGAAAATAGATGGTCCTGCCCTACCTCCGCACGGTTGTCGTCAGGCGATACTGCCATGCCGCCGGTGTTTCGTCTTCGCTGCTGCGTGTGCCATGGCGGGCCGCTGATATCTTCAGCACTGGACCTGAGACAGCTGGAACTTCACTCATGATCTCCCGAAACTCAAGGAACTCGCGCCACAGCAAGCCCTGATCGAGTCCAATCGATCGATGGGTCGAGTCGTTAGTTTTCGCATTTTTGCGGTTGAGGGATATGTCGACATGGAAAACCCTTGGGGCGTCGTAGAAGCATCGCAACTTTGTTCTCCAGGTACGTCTGCCTTGAGTAGTTCGAGTTACAGCAGTAGCCATGGCATTCGATGGGCCACTGTTGTCATCAACATTCGTTTCCTAGCTACGCCGTGCAGTAGTTGGGTCTCACGTTCACCATACCGATATATCTAACTATTCGCGGGCAATACATGACCTACCCCCCCCGCACCCCCCCTCGCTCTTCAACGCGCCTGCCGACGTGGTACAACGAGCGGTAAAAGGCTCTGCGCTTGCGGAAAACTGACCAAGGCGAAGATGTAGAAGGCGATCTCGTTGGATGGGATTTTGTCGTTTTCCGCGATGGACACGCACGAGCAGTACAACCCCAGCATGAACCTGCAAATGGAGTGTTCGTGGTGTTTGGGGGAGGCTAGGCCGCAAGGATTACGATGTCGTGGGGCTCAAGGCGTTGCGTCGTATGAGGTGCATCCAAGGAGTTGTGATATGGCAGCAGGACAATATCAAGGACCCCTCGTGGGAGTCAATCTATAGTTTGCAGCCAAACGAAGGCGCACCCTGGTGGAGTCGGGTAGGAAGTCAACACTCCCTCCGTCGACCACATCGGCTGTAGATTAGGCTGTTGGAGTAGGCGAGAGATCTACCTCCTCCCTTCGTTCTCCGAGAGAATTATGTGCGTTTAATTTATGATAAAACGGGCTCGATGCCTCGTTACGCGGCACCTTACTGTCTTCTCTAGAGCGTATTCAAAAATATTTACCCTACGGCCAGGTTTGAATCCGTCACAAGCGGAATCCATGCACCAGCTGAAAAATTAGTTCCAAAGTGAAACATGCCCTTTCTATACCCTTCCCCTCGCGTAAATGGGCCCGCTGGGAGGAGATAACCAAGTATGGAACCTTGCAATGACAACACTAATACCACGCGGCTGCTATCGGCAAACTACGATCGGATTAGAAAATTACAGCGCGATAGTGTGTGAAACATAAACGATCGTGAAAACGTGGTGAACGTCGTTGGCGGCGTGCTGTTGGTTCTGCTTGTCCAAAATGTTTCACATGTCCATCGCCAAGAAGATGGTATTTCGGCAACTGTACCACAACGACCGTAGTAGAGCGACAGCAGCAGAACGATGCCTAACCCTGTTGGGACCTGAGAGGGAAATATAGTCGAAATAAACTGAAGACTGCAACACCGGCCACACGAAGAAGCACGAGCTTCCGCGATAGGGTGTGTTTCCACAATCAATGTAAGGAACGAACTGTATCGAATCTGCGTTGCATGGCGACACCTGACCTGCTGTACACCCCCCCCTGCAGTAGTCGCTTGGTACGATTGCACAATCATCTGCAACTATGAAGACATAGTTCGTCGGTTACTGGCTCCGTTAACATGGGTTCCAAGAGTTCAAATGCAATGCAATCAACGGAGATACGTTGAAGGTGCGAAGAACATTGTTTTCCCGCATGGAGTACGGTAGGTCGAGAGGAAAACGCAATCTCGGCAACAGCATAAACAACATAAAGAACAGACACTACTGAAGTACACCCCAGGAGATGAGCCACCGATTATCCCTCTAGATCCAAGAGAGCAGCCGCCTTGACATCTAGCCAGGTAAATAATGTGCTAACCTCAACTCGGGAAGAAGAAACAACCAACAATCCCTTATAACAGACGTTCGCAGCACCACCACGGCCACAGCAGCAGCAGCAGCAGCAGCAGCAGCAGCAGCAGCAGCAGCAGCGGCGGCGACGGCGGCGGCGGCGGCAGTGGCAGCGACGCATTACATTCTAAAACCACGCAGCACGTGTACCCTAGCTCACAGGTAGCTGAATGTCTCGTAGAAGAAGCGGACCGATGGAACCAGAAAGAACTCTTCCGGCCTTCCGACGATGCCCGCCATGGAAAACTGCAGCCCGGGGATAAGGGAGGTGTGCGGGAAGTAGAAGGAGCTCGACTCCTTGTCGCGAACCGATCCCATCGCCAGGCTGCAGGACTTCCATCCTTGAAGAATCCTGTTATAATCGCGGAAGACAACGCCTGGTTTACTAGGTTTAAGTTTCTTGCCCTCGGTGCGGCTGGGTTTTGCACGGCGTGTTCTGTACAACGTGTGCTTCTCCGGTAATGGGGGAGGGTAGATCCAATCAACAAACACCAAACCAAGGTAAGCGCATAACAAGTGAATAGAAGTTTGCAGGATGTTGCACGCAGCTGGGTCATCGAAGCTTAGGCAAGTGCAGGTAAGGCTCATGGCAGAATATAATTGTTTTGCTGGGCACGTCGATCCAGAGGGTTTCCTATCACAGCGAACTACAGTGGAGTCTTTCCATGCACAGTGACCTAGAGTGTTTCGTAGCACAGCAACCTAGAGCATTTCCAAAAGCAGTGATCTAGAGTTTTTCCAGGCATTACGAACTAGAGCTTTTCCAGGCACAGCGACCAAGAGTATCCCCTAACGCAACAATTAAGCAGGCTGCTAGGATCGACGTCACGGCGAGGGTCAGGGTTAGGGTTGGGGTTCCGTGTTAGAGTAGTCTGAGCGGTAGCCGCCCTTTGACAGGAATCAAACGTGCGCACACAGATGACAACAAAAAGGAAGAAATCGTCGCCGTAAAAATAGAACCCATCGGTCGTCTGCCGAAAGATGCTACGGAATTCAGTTGTCTCGCGAAAGGCGCATCCAAACTTGTATGCAAGGTTGCAGCCAACTTGCAGTCAACTTACACCCACCCTTAATACCACTTGTATATAACTTGCGCGCACTTGCATGCAGCTTATACGAACTTGCGGGCAAGTGTACGCAGTCGCATGTTATTGCGTGCACGCTTGCAGCTCCAGAAGCATGGAGAGGCAGGTCGCGGACTCTTCTGAGTCGCGTCAGTACGAATCGATCGGCGACCTTCTGCTCTTATCCTATTGCAGGCATTTGTAATACGAACTGTTATCACGACTGCTGTAAGGGGGTCCAATAAGCAGGTCCAACTTGTGCTGGGTTACAGCAATTATCTACAAAACATAGTTCTTCTCGCAAAGACGGTGGGGTTTCAGGGCATTGTTTCCCACACTGAAGTAGCTTCCCACGGCATACACTTGGGTGTGAACGGGGGCATGGTCTCCGTGCCGCCGGCAAGGTGTGCCCACGTCGTCGTCTGCACATCGCATTGACTGTCGTTTTGTCAAGAACGAAAGTGCCTTCAAACTAATTATGTTACGAGGATTCT
The DNA here is from genome assembly GCA_008828725.1 of Saccharina japonica. Taxonomy (NCBI): domain Eukaryota; class Phaeophyceae; order Laminariales; family Laminariaceae; genus Saccharina; species Saccharina japonica. The sequence continues at coordinate 99,525 of MEHQ01004596.1, forward strand.
CATGTTGCACTGCAGACAAAACTACCTGGTACTGTACTATAATAGCTCAGTACCGGTAGATGCCGAGCGATTCCCGTACGAAAATGAACGATTTCCTGCGAAGGAAAAAAACTTCTGTTTTTCAGGTCGAGCGCCAGGGAGCACTACGTGATGATTTTCGACTGCCACGTCGTGATCACTGACCGAAGCAGTGCGGAAACACTCGAACATAGCATATGTGGCTACACAATTACCTTAAGAGGGAGTCGTCCCACGCCGGGCAATTTCGCTTCGTGTTCTTGTTTTTTCCTTTCTTGTCGTCGTCCTTTGTCGCGTAGACGTAGGTATAAAATCCTTCGTTGACGTTGAAGTCCAAGGGGAATCGGCGTGTCCAGTTAGGTATGGTGCAGCACCACTTCAGCTGCATGTAGTCCAGGACCAGCGGGGCGCTCACAAACTCGTGTGCTTGCGATCCTGTGGCAAATCGAGATCAGGCGCGCCATGGTTTCTTGATATTTTCCAAGGCTGCATCGTAGAAGAACAGCGCAACAACCCCACAGGTACTCGTTTAGCGTGTGCCCCGTACCGGAAAAGTACCGCAGCGTAGGTAATACCAGGCATCATAACGAGTGGGGTGCCGATAGCTACAGCCAGCGCGCGAACATGTACTCTATCATAGCAGTCGGTAGTCGTGCCAACTTATCAAAGCAGCAGTCTCTCAGGCTGAACACGACGAAAAAAGGGAAGCCGGTACCAACCTCGGTTCAACGCCTGCCGCAAAGGGTCAGACTCTGTCCCGCAGTGCTGTTCTCGCTGCGTGCTGTTTGCTTCAGACCTGTCCAAACTACCCATTGTGGTTTGCGTGCGGAGGCAGAGCAGGGACAGATATCATAGGAGCAACAACAGATACCGCTCATTTACTTGATACAATAAGTCCAGATAACACACAACACGTACGAAAGGAGGGATTTGCGGTAAAGGGTGGAGGTGTTTGTCGAGTAGGTGCTCACGCTGCGAGGTCACTTCGACCGTCGTCATGATGCGCTAAACAACGCGGTTTTGGGTCGTTAAGGAGCAGATGGTTCGCGCTGAACCAGCAACGACGCCCATGGCAAGCCAACCGTTTGTCTCCCGAGTGAGAAGGCGTCCGTCGTTTTAACAGCACCGCACCAGAAGAATCAAACGTAGGCGCACGAGCGTGTTTTCTGTGCAGCAAGAACTCGTACAGACCTAAATATAGAAAGACAGAAGGGGTACAGTACCAACAGCACATTTGCTCGGGTTCACACGTCCTGCACTATGGCAAGCTCTATAACCTCCACACACTCACTCCAAACCAGATTAGAGAAACGTTGGCATGGGCTAGGCATACAGCGAACAGGACAGTACTCTACACCTGTACCTGCAACTCGCAAATGGGATTGGCCCTGCCAGCCAGAACACTTGGTCTGAAATGCACCCTACTCCTACTGTGGCATGGCATGGTACATGGCCCCCTACAGTAGTCCGAACGTTGGGAACAGTCCTGCTTGTTCACCGGGAATCACACCCCCACACAAAAGCCCAAAAAAGATATAACCCAGACTTGAAGCGAGTCAAGCTCCACCGTGCGATATACAGTATGTAGCGGGATCTAGGCGTGCGACTATCGGCTAACTCACTCGTCGGTGTCGCTCGGTTCACCGTGAAGCCTAGGCTCGAGCATCCATCGCTGCGGAAAGTCGGGAAGCGGGCAGTGCAAGGCCGGAAGTCGGGCGGAGTGGGGATTCTGAGTAAACATGATGCCTATCCTGTGGCCATTTGTCCCTCCTTTTCATAATTTGTGGACGGTGATTCCTCCTGAGAAGGTCCAGCCACACCAACGCAAACGCTGCTGTATATACCTCATATATTTCGAGGGTGGCGCAGCAATCCGCCTTAGTCGCCCAGGCCGGTGGCAACGACATTCTACTGAAGAAGAAGAAGAAGAAGAAGAAGAAGAAGAAGAAGAAGAAGAAGAAGAAGAAGAAGAAGAAGAAGAAGAAGAAGAAGAAGAAGAAGAAGAAGAAGAAGAAGAAGAGGAAGAAGAGGAAGAGGAAGAAAAATATGAAGATGACACCATAGCAACACCAACAACATCGCGCCAACAATAACCACCCTCACGTCCAAACCGACACTCGTGCCAACAACAACACCCATACCCACACCAGTACCAACAACGTCAACAGCAACAACAATCATCACCACCACAACGACAACAACAACAACAATAACAACAACAATCACAACAACAACAACAACAACAACAATCACCATCACCACAACAATGGGAACAATAACAACTACAGTAACAACAACAACAACAATCACCATCACCACAACAACGGGAACAATAACAACTGCAGTACCAACACCAACAACAACAACAACAACAACAACAATAACAACAACAGTAACAACAACAATAGTAACAACAACAACAACAACAACAACAACAACAACAACAACAACAACAACAACAACAACAACAACAAGATAAGGAGTAGACACTCGCCACGAATAACAACGGTAGCAGTACCACGCGACGTGCTTGCAATTGTTTCCCCTCACCACGGCAATGTAGCCGATGAGGTTGGCAGGGTCTTGCTTCCGGCCGCGCACACCGGACAGTCTGTCGGCGCTCATCGTGCCCATTAGTTCTGACCCCACACCTCTCACTGTGGCGGGGAGCTTGTCGAGAAGCTGTGTTGTCGTTGCGTATGAAGGCGGCGGCGAAACGTTCAAAACGCGTACGAAATCATACGCGGAGCAACGACGATGATGGTGTCGGCAACAGGATATTTAAGTGGAGCAACTCATCGATTCCAGTCAGCTCGTCGGCGCCAAATTCATACCTGGTGTACTCAAATTTGCAGAACTGTGAGTCAGAGGAATATGCGATTCATGTGTTTTTAACGTACTGTAGGTTGAAAAGCTGAGTATGTCGACTATCGAGTACTCATTTGGTCGAATTCCAAGCGGACGTATTTCTATGTTTATCAGCCTTATGCAATCACATTTCGACGAAGTTGATGTATCGTCGTTTTTCGATAAATCGTTTCTTATGGACAACTTTGAGCGATCGAAGGGAGCGCTGCTGAAAACACGTTATGGATACAAATACAAAATACAATCGGGTCGAATATTCGCTTTCATCGTCAAAACAAAATGTTTGATTGAATGGGATGAATCGGCTCGGGTTCCGAGCGCCATAGCAACGGACGCATCTTTATAATGGCGCCGATCGGCAACTGGAAGAGACGATCTGGCTGCTGCTAGCGTCTAATTGTCCAAGACGTTATTGATAGGGCCAATCTTAGCACTGACTTTGGCGACGATCGGCGTGAGTTCACGCTTCTTACCCACCACCTTCAACACGAAAACATGAAGCGGCTCTTTTCTTCGTGGATTTTGTGCATCCCACCATAAGCCCACAAGACGAAGGGTCGGCTGCCTACGAAGTGAGAACGGCATGCAGTCGCGATATATCGATACATGGATTCGGCAGAACAGTTGCTGAATATGCTTCTCAAAACGAAAATTAATCCCGAAGCTGGCTTCCCCCCCCCCGCGATATCTCCGTCATGTCGCAACCTATAGATATGTGGTGCTCGTTGCTTTTCACTCCATCCGACAAACACAAAGGGGGGAACTCGGTCGTGCAGCTTTATCCGGCTTCGACGGGCCCGGCTCTGAGATTGACGTCTGCTAACAAACCTATTGTAGGCTTCAAAGCTCGAGGGTTGCGCCACGCACAGCAGCGTATATTTCGAGGGCAACTTATCGACCTCTGTATACCCGTTTAGTGGTCAAGTATGTTGCATTCCTCACGAAGCACATGTCCTCTCGCGGAAAACTCTCGCCGCGTGCTGTAAAATCTCTCGCTGTGAAAATGCCTCCCGGGGTTCAGCATCGCAGTTCACCTTATGAACAAACTACTACTATAAACACCCCCTTCCCCCCACCCTCTAGATACCTGGGTTGTGAATCTGTCGACTTCCAGCTGGAGCTGGTCGAGGCCGCTGCGATGCGCTGGGCATTCTTTGCGAGCAGCAGCCATGCACGAAGACGCGATGGCGCTCATGACAAATGGGTTGCTGATGGTTCCGCGGTCAGTCGTCCTGAGTAGAGATCCAAGGGGAGCGACGCATTGCGCGCAGGTTTCGTGTTTCTAACTGGCTTTGCGCAAAGAGAGACGAATGCCTTTCACGAGGCCTACGGTGCCAATCTTCAACGCAAGTTAACTTGGCGGACGAACAGCATTCTATATATGTGGAACGATTGTGCATACGTTCTGCTCAGGTTTGAAGCGGGTGAAACGAACGACCGGGCCAGGGACGGGAGCTTGCAGTATGCAAACGGGGCTAAACTTACGGCCGAAAGAAGAGTTGGCATGCATGCGCCATTGCTGTATTGAACGGCCGCCGCAACAAAGTTTAGTGTAGTGTGGTGTGTGTTGGTCAAAAGATTGCCACCGTTCGCTGATGTCGCCGTGGAGACAACATCGAGCTTATTATGCCATAAAGAAGTCTGCGGTGACGACTTATTTACGGTGACAACGAACCAATGTTCGACAGATTATGTTGTGTGATTAGTGTTGGGTACCGTGCCGAAAGTGTTGAAACATGAAATATAAAACCTTCGCTACTATGTTACCTGCTATGTGCTAAATTTTTGTGTTAAAGTGCTGTGTAGGGCTACTGTATCACATGACGTAAGCGTATTCAGGTTGGTGCTGACGATCGTGTCGAAAGTTTCGGTATATCGAAATATCGAAGTTTCGACGTATCGTGTAGAACGAGTTTTTCCCTCTATACCCTGGTATCCCGGTACTGTTCGTGCCGATATTGCTGTGGACGGATACGGATAACGAAACGATTATACTGCACGTATCAACTATTGCAAAGAAGTGGAAGTCGTTTGCTCGTGCTACACATCGATTTGAATTTTCATATATCGGCATCGTGTCGAACTCGATGCCATATTTACCACTACTTGGGTTTTATTGGGTTCGGCACCTACAGTAGGATGGGAGACAGTGACCATCCAGTTTGGGGGCCCTCGTTTGGTGGTTCTGACCTAGCGGGATCGCCCCAGTTTTCATCGAGCACCGCAGCGAAGTATTCGGCTAGGGAACGACCATGTTATGGTCATGGGATCTGATCCAAGACCTGGACTGTTCTGTTACGTTGCTCCTCCAACTACAGTAGAGTAATAGTACAGTAGTCACATGCTGGTTGTGTTGTTTTGTCCTTCACCCGGGGCATCAAAAGCGGGTTATTCTTCTATGCACCGCAGCCATGCGTACTTCGGCCTACCTAGCGTTTTGGATGGCGCAGAGTACGGTGTCGATGACGCTCGTCTCATAGTCTCCGATCCGGGAGATGATGATTGGCAGGTATTCTTGGCAGTCCCATCCCTTTTCAATCAGCGACCTACCATTGCGCGTGGTTCGGGAAGGGCACATGTTTCAAAACGCCGGACGGTGCGATGCTGGCGGACACTCTCACTCACTCAGAGTTGCCGATAACTACCTGGTGCTGCTTACTGTTCGTGACCGTGTTTGGTGTCCCTACTGCAAGCATCCACCTGTCTGTGCTTCAGGTGTGGTGAAAAGGAGCGAACCGAACCACTTTTAAGCTAAAGGCGGGAGGAGATGTTGCTCGAACATTGGGGGCCACGCGTATACACAAAGCGCGCCGCATACCTTGTATGTGCTTGAGAAGAATCCTTCTGCAGGACGTGGCGGCTCTATTGGGTCCAAACCTTCCGACTAGCGGAGATACTCAACTAACGAACTGCACAATGTCTGTGAAATGCCACGTACATGTGCTTTACAATATCGTAGTACTATACAGATACATATAGTACCCGATCGGATCGGGTTGAGCGCACGATGCTTGTCAATTTCGTGTTTTAAGTGGGGTGTACCGGTAGAGCTCCTCAGGTAAGAAGCCGCATGATAATTAGGTGCCCCTACAGTAGCATGCGTTGAAATTGGTGTGCCGACGCCATTCTTCAACGAGTGCACGATGGATGGGCAGAGTTTTCCGCGGACGGGTACGTAGAGCTCTGGACCAAGGCCGGAAAAGGAAACGGTACAGCTACGTACAGTACTGTATGTACTTTAGTACTGTAGTCTCTGGAAAAATGCGTACCAGACAACCGCTTTCCTTCACACGAACTATATATATATATGCGTATTCATGTACGTAGTGAGTGTCGCTCGAATATGTCGTATGGTATACACCAACCTTATTGTGCGTGCAAGGCAGCCGAACCGTTCGTGCTCGCGTAGAGGCCTAGCCCAGCATTCTGTATACTCCTGATTGGAGCACGCCTACCTTACAACTCACCGCAAGGCTTTCTTAGTGCTAAACATGTCATGGTTACATTATCACAATCTCGACCTGCGCGTCCAAGACGCTGATAACTCGCAATATTATGTCTTTTTCGGCAGGGGCACATCATTCGACAAGTACGGTATTCACGCCATGCCGCCGGGTTAACCACGAAACGCGTGCCGGCCCCTACAGCTGTTACCGTGCCTTTTTTGGGTTTCTTGTTTGTTTTTGTTATCCATCCCATTTATTATCTTCGCACGTCTGTTTTTCTCCCTCACTGGTTTTAACTCAGATCCAGGGTCACAAAGTAGGCTCTTCTCCCTCCTCCCCCACTACGGTTCTTGCCTTGATTTTTATCGCGCAGAGGGTTCAGCCTTCCCAACGCTCGTCGATTTTCGTCGAATTTTGCTAACTCGCGCTTTCCGCTATAGTCAAGATATTACGAGATAAAGTCCCTACGAGCATGCACTCGGGGGGGCTCGAACTCACGATTTCGACTCTAACAAGCTTCGTGGTTACCTGCTAGCCTACCGGGGAGACTTTTTTGTCTATTCTGTCGCGCCGAGACGGAGAGAAAGAAAGGGACAAAGGCGTACACAAGGACCTGTGTGCACGTTGCATCCCCAATACAGTTCGACCGGCTGTCTAGCACCGGTTACTGAGTGACTGGTTCACAAACCTGAGGCCGTCAAACGTGCCCACTTCGGAAGCCCTCTTAGCCTCAGCGATGGAGTCGTTGAACTCGGCCGCCTCGACCAGCCTGTCGAGTTCCCTTTGTTGTGTCTCGGCTTGTGTTTTCGCGGTCGAGTGCTCCTTGCTATCGTTGAGCTCCTGGGTGTCGTGAAGACCCACCAACGTCGGTGAAGGGAAGGTGCGCGACAGCAGGTTATACATTGGGAGTTTATACAGTAGTGAGGCCATGTTTTACCCGTGGGACAAACAGCTTCTTCATAGCGAGGTGAACGGCCGAGGGAGCAAAGCGACCGACGCCGTATTTTGCCTATAGGCACAACAATTCTCTTCATACCGGGATGTGTACAAGTTTCCATCGTCTCATTGCAGTGTATGTCTGTCTTCTGTTTGTTGTGCACTGTCTGTCTGCGTTTTATGGTGTTGCCATTGATTGCGAGAGCTTAACGAGACTGATTTCAGCAGACCTGGGATCTATGAAAGAGGGCGAGTATAGGCTAACGCGTGCGGCGTTTTTCGACGCACGCCGTGTCCAGGTTGTCGCGGTGGCAGGGATCCTGTGGAGTTGGTGGTGTGCTTCGAGTGCGGCGGGATATCTTGGGGACTTCTTTCGGTATTTATTATTCGAACCCACGCAACCTGCTGAAAGTATGAGGCCGCCTTGCCTCCTTTACCTCTCCACTACTGTAGTACAGGGGGGTATACAGGCTTCCGTTATTGAATTAGCCTGTATGTCTCTGTACTGTCTGTCGGGGGTATATATCACTAATTGCGAGAGCTATACGGGACCGATAACCGCAAAACCGGAATCTATAGAAGCGTTCGAGCCAGAGGGAACTCATGGCACTTGTTTCGTCGAACGCCGTCGCGAGGTAATCACGGTCGCCAGGCTGCTGTGGTTCTGGTGGTACGTTTTGAGTGCCGCAAGATTTGGCTGGCTTATTTTTTGCGAGGAGTTGTTTACGAACGCACACGGCCTGCAGCAATTTTGAGGCGGCCTTGCCTCGTTTACGTCTATGACGCCGCTTTTTCCCTCAGAGGCCAAATACCCTCTTCGTGCCGGGTAAGTACAGACTGTTATTATTTAGCATTCGTGCATTTGAGTGCTTGAGGGAGCTGTACGTGACCGAGGAACATGGAGCCTACAGAACCGGGCTAGAGAGGACTATCGCGTGGGATTTGTTTCGTCGCAAGCCGTCTCGAGCTCATGGCAGTCACCGTGTTGCTGTGGGTTTTGCAAGGTGTGTTTTGAAGGCGACGATATTTCGTGGGTATTATTTTGCCATATATTCCACTCCAACGCACACAACCTACGGCAAATATGACGTTGATTTGCCCCATTTACCACTCTGCTAGTACCGGGGTGCGTACATGCTTTCATTATACATGTAGTCTGCCTATTCGTATACTGTCTGTCTGCAACATTCTCGGTTTTTTGCACTTATGATTGCGAGACGTGTACGCGGCCAATTTCCCCTACGTCGATTTCTACAGAACCGGGTGAGCGTGGGCTAACATCTGGGAGTTGTTTAGTGGCACGCCGTCTCGCGATCCTCGCGATCTGCCACATTATCTTACTTTTGATATTGCTCCTATGAAAGTTTCCACGAAAGTTTTCTACTGTCAGGGAAGTAAACTTTACTTCCACAAACGTTTTGTTTTACTTTCTTGGACGTAACATTTCCTTCCACAACATTTGTTTTTCACTTCCATGGAAGTCAAAATTACTTCCACGGAAGATTTTTTACTTTCATGGAAGTAAACGTTTACCTCCCTGTCATTGGATTGAAAGCGAGTTAAACGTATACTTCCATGGGAGTAAAACATGGCAGCGGGGGCATGCATTCGCCTCTTGCTGCCAGTTGGTATACCGCCCCACCCAAAGTTGGCCCATCCCGATTTCCAAAACGTGGACCAATTACAAACGGGATATTAAAAAGCGTGTAGCGCGTATCATAGCGCGGAACCACACTAGACCTGTCTAGTAGCCAAAGGCCCTCTTCAGACGGGAAGTTCCACGGAATCATGGAAGTGTCATTTCTTCCATGGAAGTAACTATGGTTTACTTACATGGAAATAAAGTTACTTTCAGGGAAGTAAATTTACTTTCATGAAAGTAAACATTTACTTTCATGAAAGTAAAAACAAATCATGGAAATTCAAATGTTTACTTCCATGGACGTGAATGGAAAAATACAAATAATGTGGTAGACCCCCGTCTCGAGGCTGTCGCGGTGGCCGAATTGCTGTGGTTTTGGTGGTGTGTCTTGAGTGCGGCGTGATTTCGTGAGCTATTTTTCGTTTTTTCTTTGAAGTTGCACCACCTGCTGCACGTATGAGACTGTCTTGCCTCATTCACCTCTCTACTACATAGTACCGGGGTGCGTGCAGGCTTCCATCCTTTTGTTTAGTTTATGTATGTCTGTTGTGTACTGTCGTTCTGAGCATTTTCTCATTATCACTGATTGCAAGAGCCGCACGGAGTCACTTTCCACGAACCCGGAATCTACAGTAGAAGATGAGCCTGGTCTCACGCGTGGAACTCGTTTTGTCGCAAGAGATCTCAAGTTGATCGCGGTTGCCGTGATTCTGTGGTTTTGTGGTGTGGCTTGGAGGCGGCGACATTTCGTCTGGTTGGTATTTTTTTTGCATCAAACGTACACGACCTATGCCATGTATCAGGCACTCTTGCCTTATTTACGTATCTACTACAGTAGTGCCGGAGTGCGTTTATGTTTTTACTATGGCATTTATCAATATTGTCTGTGTACAGTAATGTCTGTCGGCGGCCTATATGCTTCGAACTATCATTGGTACATAGCGAGAGCTGTACGTGACCGATTTCCACAAATCCACCGTGTACAGAAGCGTGCGAGTTGAGGCTAGCGCGTGGCAAAAGTTTGGTCGCACGCCGTCTCGAGTTGGACGCGGTCGCCGTGCGGCTGAATTTTTTAGGGGGCGCCTTCACTGTTCTATAACCCACAAATCGTACCAGATAAAAGTACCTAATAAGTTGTTATTGTTTGCAGGTACTACTGCTGTACGTGTTTTTGGGTGTTTTGTTTTGAAAACAAATACGAGAAGGCGTCGACCCCACCCAACCCTAACCCTGACCCTAACCTTAGTCCAGGCTAAGGCTCGATCCGAGCGTGGCTTCGCCGCGCGTTTCGGGCAATCTGAAAAGTGTGCGGACCACCACAAATATCGTAATAGATTTTGTATTTTATCCACAGTAGTACGATTTGTGGGTCAAGACCACCATAAAGGCTACTGGTTGTTATTGATAGTAGTTACTGTAGTGGTGTACAGTAGTTTGGACGTTTTGAAGGCGGCAGGATTACGAGTTTTACCGGGGTTTTTTCCCTGTGAACGCACACGACCTACGGCATGTACCAGACAGCTCTGCCTCATTTACCTATCTACCAAAGTAGCAGCTGGGCGGGTACAGACTTCCATTATATAATTAGATTGTACATCCGGGGTGTACTGGTTGTTTGTAATAGTCGTGTGTTCGCATTATCAGTGATTGCGACAGCCGTACGCGATCGATTTACATAAAACCGGCGTCCACAGAAGACGCGGGCAAGCTTGGGCTAGCGCGTGGAACGTGTTTCGTCACAGGTTATCTCGGGTTTGCCACGGTCGCGTCGCTGCTGTATTTTTGTGGTTTCTTTGGGATGCGTCGCGCGTTCGTGCTCTTGTTTTCGTGTTTACGTGTTTCGAATGCACAACGCACAACGGTATATGGCATATATCAGGCAGCCTTGCCTCATTTACCTGTCTACTATTGCAAATATGAGGCTTCCCCCTACTGCTGACTGCGGTCTTTCTCCGGAAGCCGGACATCCCAACTGAACGATTGGCCGTTCCTCTCCGACTGCGCTAGGCCGTGCTAAGGCAGGCCGCTGGTGGACGTATGCATGATCAAACGGTACGCCGTAGGGCGTTTTGTTTTACAGAAAAAGGGCGAATTTCAAACGCTTGGTGTGCCTTAGATCTTGAGCCCCCCAAGGCACACCCATATATGTTTATGTTTCCAATAGTCCATGTTCTAGGGGGGGATGCCCGTCTCACCCAGCAAACAGCAGACCCATTTGTAACCTCCTTTTCCCTGTATTTGAGCCTAAGGCCGTTTCGTATGCGGTTCGATTTCGAGCTTCAGATTCGTATTTTTCGATTTAAAAAACGCAGGTGCACCTGCTTATGCAGTCTGATTGTGCAAAATCTGACCCGAAAACGTTTCGATTTGAGAACCCAAAGGCCCAAGTCGTCACATTTTGGCCCAGAATCCGACAGCTTGGGTCATCAGCTTTTCAAATCGAAAAATGGCATGGTCTCTAAATTCAAGATGTTATCCACGCAAGCAAGAAGCAGCAGCAGCAGAACGATCGATGAGTTGGATGGCGACAAAGCGACGTTGCTTCGCGCCCGACGCGCAGTCGGCGATCGGTGCGTCTCTCCGTCGCCGGACTACAGTCGGCTGGCGCGGGCTCGGACCTAGAGACGAAGGGAAGCGCACTCGGCGCGCGCCTCTCCGTACTCGTACTCGTATAGTTTATAGCAGCAGCAGTCAGTCAGTCAACATGCTGGGCTGGGATGCTTCGTTGTGTCAAAATACAAAAGATAGGTCGACTCGAGCGCACTCGGCATGTTGCCGCCAGACCAGAGGCAGCCAGCGTGGCTTCGGACGCTTGGGTCCTACGCCCAGTGCAGCGCACTCGGCGCGTGTCTTCGCGGCGCCAGACCACAACAACAGCAGTTGGTCTCACCGTTTGCTCGAATTTCTGCACGTACAATAAATCCGTTTTTCTCGCATATGAAGACTGTTTCGATTTTCGAACTAGGTCGCTGCAAAATCGATCGGACCATAATCTGAAGCTCAAAAATCGAACCGCATAGGAAATGGCCTAACTGCGATATCTTCAAGCGCCTGAAAGGTCTATTTTTTCGTGCCTTTCTGGTTACCTGTAGTAGGCAAGGTGGGCACGAAAATTATGTACAGGCAGCCTCCGCTCAAAACAAGACCATCCGACATCTCCTTCAGAACGGCACCCGTATTTTGGGGAAAGCTACATTACTGCAGTCGGAATGTGAGTGAAACAACTAGCAGGGGTACTGTAGAAGGGTTTGCCTTAACCCCATTTCCAACCGCACCCGCGTTTTGGAACCAAATGTCATTGGGGTAGAATGTTTCCCAGAGTTTTTCATTTTTTGTTTAAAGTCAGGTGTGAGATCGATTTTGGAAAGGAGGTACTGTAGCTTGATAAGATATCTGATGCGGCCTTGGGAGATAGTTGGCATTCGCTTATTATTCTGGGCCGCAATGCATTCTGGCAGATAATGGCTGACATATATTTATTTTTGTTCTGCTCAAAGTTCAACACAATCCTTTACTGTAATTTCTAACAAGCTTCAAAAGGTAAGGCAAACAAAACAAGAACATCCCAAGTATTAAGACATTTCGCGTACTTGTACATGCCTGGAACCAGCTCCTTACCCATGCCCCTTCCTCCGGTGAATGAACGACACTAATAGGCACACCCTCTCCACGCACCCTCCCCATCGCCAATGGTTCCAGACAGAGTGGCATACCTTCTCGAGACCCGGACTGGAAGGACCGTCGTCTGGTGATACAGCCGCAGGCGATGATGATGCCTGCAGTTTCCCGAAAATCACAACAAAGACGACCAATGTAATAGGTTTGTGTCAGTTGTGCATGTATGAACACCAGGTATGTATGATATTAACGAAGGGTCTATGTGCGTTGTCTTCGCATTCACCACTACTACCACCACGTGTTATTCCTGTAACAATACCCAACGGGCAGGATCCAGCACACCCAGTCAAAGCTGATACTTCAGCGTAAAGCATAGCTAACTTCTTCTTCGGTTGCAGACTATGTGAGAGGGACAACGTTTTGGAGGGAGAGGACTTGGCTCTTCCAGTGGCAGGTGGCAGGTAGCAGGGTAGTAGGTGCAGGACGCGATAAGGACTTCTATTTAAGGGAATTGGGAAAAAAAGGGTGGAGGTGATTGCAGTTGAGATATTCAAAAGGAGGGTTTTGGTGTATGTATCTATAAATTGAAATGCTGCTATTCTGTCTGTCTGTATTTGGGCAACGCTAGCCAGAGCAGTTCAGCCCCGTCTTGCCCCAACGGCAGGGAGGCTGGGTGCCAAAACCCGCAGAACACCGGGTAATATGCCGCGCCAATCCGTCGCCGTGGAACAATCCCGAGACAGTTGACAGTCATCTGGCCAGCCTAGCTGCTGACTTACAAATTTGAATTACAATTCCGGCAGCTGAGTGGTTGCCCAATCCATGCCAGTCACCGCTGGCTCTTTCTAGACGATCAGTGCTGGGTGGATTCGTTGAGATTCCGCCGCACCCGGAGAGGATAGGGTGCCATCCCTAGATCAACAATCCCTCCACATATTTACAACTCCGACCCACGGGACAAAATCGGCGATCCCCCGGGGCGACACCGCCCCGCAAGGGTGGAAACCGAACCCCCACTGGCTGGTCACTGGTTGGCTGAGGTTCACGGAGCCAGTGGCATCCGGGGACAATAGGGTTCCATCCTCTGATCATAAATCCTTCCATGCACCTACAATCCCAACAACTCGGAGACAAAACGGAAATTTCCGGGGTCGATAACGTTCCGCAACGTGTGGAAACCCCAACCCCACGAGTCTATTTATGGCTGGCTGGGGTTCATGGTTCCTGGAGACAGTATGCGGCGAGAATTACCCCTCGGGAGAACGTCGAGGTCCCGTCGCACCAGGGACGATAAGATCCCATCCCCGGATCGGAAAGCCTTCCATACATATGGAACTCCTAACAACCCGGGGATGAATACGAATTTCCCTCGGGTCGATATCGCCCCGCAATGTGTGGAAATCCCATCCCTATCAGCTAATTGCTAATTTGACTGGGACTTATACGACCAGCGCGCGGCAAGAGTTGCCCCCCGGAACAACGTCGAGGTCCCGCCGCACCCGGGGAGGATAATGTCGAATCCCCGCATCAGAAACCCTTCCATACATCTACAACTCTCGAGGAAACCAATGACGAAAACGGACATCCATCGGGACGATACCGGCCCGCAAGGTGTGGAAACCCCAACCCCACTGGCTGATTTCTGACTGGCAGGGCTCATCGAGCCAGCGCGCGACGAGGGTTTCCCTTGCGGGCAACGTTGCGGTCCCGCCGCAACCGGGAACGAAAGGGTCCCATTCCCGGATCAGAAACCCTTACAAACATCCACAACCCAACGGCCCGCAGATGAAAACGGAGACCCCCCGGGTATATACCGCCCCACAAGGTGTGTGGAAACCTCAACGCCATCGGCTGATTTCTGACTGGCAGGGCTCATGGAGCTAGCATGCGGCGAGAGTTTCCCCTCCCGGAAACGGCGAGGTTCCGTCGCACCCGGGGACGATAACGTACCATCCCCGGATCGGAAATCACTCCATCAATCTACAAATCCAACAACTCGGGGACGAAAACGGCCATCCCCCGGGTCGATACCGCCTCACAAGGTTTGGAAACCCCGACCCCACGGGATGACTTCTGATTCGCTGGCGCTCGTGGATTCAACGCGTTGCAAGAATTTCCCCTCGGGACAAGGCCGGGGTCCGGGGTCCCGCCATACCAGGGAATGATAATATCCCATGATGCCCGGATCGGAAATCCTTCCATACATTTACAACTCCAATAACCCGGGTACGAAGACGTACACCCCTCGGGTCGAGAACGACGCACAAGGTGTGGAAATCCCAACCCCACTGACTAACTGCTGGTTTCACCAGGGTTCATAGAGCTTTCGCGCGGCCAGGGTTGCCCCTTCAGGCAACGGCGAGACCCCGCCGCACCCAGGATGATAAGGTCCCATCCTCGGATCAGAAACAATTGTATACTTCGTACATCTACAATTATAATGGCCTGGGGTCGAAAACGGACGTTTCCCGGGTATATGCCGCCCCCCGCAAGGTGTGAACACCCCAACCCCACCGTCCAATTTGCAATATTTTTCATGGATTTCTGGCGGGACGGTATTGACGGTAACGACGGGACGGTAAAACCGTCGTCAAATTGGTACAGTGGTCCCGTCCCGTCTTCAACTTTACATATCGTTGACTCGTACTTTCCCGGTCCGCCGAGAAAAGATCTCCCGTTGTACTTTACCGTCCCGTCCCGTCGAGAAAAGATGTTACCATCCCGGTCCGCTGTCAAAAGCTTCCCCTACTTCCCGTCCTGGCGTCAAACTCTGCTCCTACCGTCCCGCCCTGATGTCAAAGCCTTCCCTTACCGTACCGTCCCGCCAATCCCGTTACTCCTTCCAGTCAAGACACCATGAATACTACAGTAATACTTATTATGCCCGTCAAATAAGTCAGGAGACGGTAATTTAGGCCTGCGACAGACAGCCGTCTGGAATTACATGAATACGAAAAATAGTATATGTAATTGGCCAGAAAGTACCAAGTTACAACCTTCAAATACCAGTGGACGAATCAACCATACGCTTGTGTATTATCATATGCGTGTACCAGAGGTGCACATCTAAATACATGCCAAGTACATGCAGGCAGTACGTAAAAAATAACAGCTGTATGATACGTACGATACTAACACTTCAGTATATGTTTTAATATGCGTTCTTTTTCCCTTTGGACTGGTTTAATTTCTCCTGGTTGAGGTGTACGACCGATGTGCCACTCCAGTTATGATGTATCGTATGTCGTACTGCGTTGTACTTTGGACTTTGTGTGTTTTGTTTCACTGAGGTATTCTTCCACTCCAGAGCTCGCTTTTTTGTCCTGTGACCACGGGCTATCGTTTTCGCAATCAGTTGATGTGAGAACAGCTACAACAAGTCTTATCAAACGAGTGCGTAGGATATGATATGAACACACCACCACCGCCGTGCTCGATACCGGTATCCGGCATCATTGATGCGTACCTAACGGGCGTGGCCGACCAACCAACTCCATCACCACCAACACCAACCACCACTCACAAACGCAGCCACCTGCTCCGCACCACAGCAAGCAGCACAGCCACAAGAACAGCCAACGACCAGCACGACAACGTAAGCACGGCCACCAAGCAGAACAACTCGATCTGAAGCGGCAACCGTTCTTGGGGCCCTGGTCGAAATGTCTCAGAAGCCCTCGCCTGTTTCGTATATATGTACCGTCCCGTTCAGTCGAAAAACAAATGTACCGTACCGTCTCCTCGTGAAAAGCATATTTACCGTCCCGTCCCGTCGTGAAAAACTTCATGTACCGTCCTGTCCCGTCCAGAGAAAAACAAATACCGTCTCGTTCCGTCGTGATAATGTTTGTGTACCGTCCCGTTCCGTCATGGAATAAAAGGAGTCAGTGCACTGTGCCGTCACGTCCCGTCGAGAAATTTCAAACCCACCGTCCCGTCCAGCCAACTATGCTTCTCAATATTTTACCGTCCCGTCTTCAAAACCCTTGCCTCCAAACATGTCAAAACAGTCTCGTCCCGTCCCGCCTCGAATATGACCAGCCATTAAACGCCTTGCTGATTTCTGACTGGCAGGGCTTATGGAGCCAGCGCGCGCGAGAGTTGCCCATCCGGGCAACGGCGAGGTCCCGCCGCAGCCGGGGACGATAACGTCCCACCCTCAGATCAAAAATCCCTCCATGCATATATAACCCCAACAATCCAGGGACGAAAACGGACATTTCCCGGGCCAATATGGGCCCGCAAGGTGCGGAAACCCTAATCCCACCAGTTCGTGGCGATAATTTCCCCTTGGGGCAACACCGAGGTCCCGTCGCATCCAGAGATGATACTTTTACATTCCCGGTCTACATGCATCTACAACTCTAACGACCCGGGGACAGAACGGACACCCCCCACCCCGTAACGTGTGGCAACTCCAATACCACGGGCTGATGTGTGGTTGGCTGGCTGTCATGGAGCCAGCGCGCGGCGAGACTTGTCCCTCGGGGCAACTTCGAAGTCCCGCCGCACCCAGGTATGATAACGTCCCATCCCCGGATCATAAATCCCTCCATACATCTACAACTGTAACAACCCGGGGGCTAAAACAGGCACCGTCCGGGTCGATACCGCCCCACAAAGAGTGGAAATCCCAATCCCACGGGCTGATTGCGGGTTTAGCTGGGGCTCTTGGTCGATATATCGCCGCATCTGGGGATGATAAGGCCCCATCTCCGGATCAGAAATCCTCCAATACATGTACAACTCCAACAACACGGGAACCAAAAAGGACACCCCCCGGTTCGATACCGCTCCGCACGGTGGCCCATAGATTCCAGTTCACAGTGGTACACCACAGCACGCTAAGAATACTACCATACCAGGTACTTGGTACGAGTACTTACATACCAGTGCTATGGTGGGTAACGCAAAGCTAGCGCCACAGGCGCAGCCGTGGCCGTACCGCTATAAATAAAATAAAATAAAATAAAACATCAACTCGGAGACCGAAGATTTTATTATACGGAAGACGGAGGGCAGCAAGCACAATAATAACTTAGTATCTGCTGCTGTGGTTGTTGCTGCTGTTAACGGAGCGTCCGTGGGTTGTGGTGGACGTGCTAGTCCAGAGGCTTTGCTCCAGCCGCTGTTGGGCGGATTCGTGGGCTTCTCTCAGAAGAAATGCATAACGTTGAACGATGTCTCTCTTGGGCAAAGACTAAGAAGGAAAAATGCAATACGTATGAGGCAGGGCTTAGAAGATTGCACAGATGCTCCGAGTATACTCGATACTCCGAGTATACTTGGAGTATCGAGTATTTTTCGTACTCCGAGTACTGAGAGTATTAGAGTACTGGTGGCCTAAATACTCGGAGTACTTGGAGTATGAGCAGTACTGAAGGCCCAAATACTCCGAGTACTGGGAGAATGAGCAGTATTTATACTCGAGTACAAGCAGTACTCGGAGTAAAAACATCTAAATTACTCGGAGTACTCCGAGTATCGAGAGTATTGGACACCGAAATACTGTGAGTACACAAAGTACCTGAAGTATTTTTTCTCGAAAATACTCTAATTATATTCCGAGGTAATGGGAGCATCTGTGGCTTTTGAAATGCTATATTAACGCCAGTCACATGCTCCCAGAACCTGGGAGGAATGACGGCCGAGTCTTTAAAATGATGCAAAGATGCTCCTAACGTACTTCACACTCCGAGTATACCCCGAGTATCGAGTACATTTCGTACTCCGAGTACTTAGAGTATTAGAGTATTGGAGGCCTGGATACTCGGAGTACTTGGAGTATGAGCAGTATGGAAGCCCCAAATACTCGGAGTACAAGGAGTCCCGCAGTATCGGACCCCGAAATACTCCGAGTACAAGCAGTATCGAGAGTGTTTATCCCGAAATACTCCGAGTACGAGCAGTATCCCGGAGTATCCAGCCCCGAAATACTCCGAGTACACGAAGTACCTGAAGTATTTGATCTGCAATACTCCTTACTTTACTCCAAGGTACTCGGAGCATCTGTGGAAGATTGGTTGTGAGCTTGGTCAGCGCACCTGCGGCCACCCTCGACTACTCTCCGCTCCACGGCTAGATGCACTGACCGGCCCACAGAAACGTCCCGCTATGCTGCCATTGGTAGTCGGCTTCGTACACCTACCTGTTACTATATACGACGTTGTTACTGGTCAGTGTAAGCATATGGACGTTGAGACCCATACGTATCTATTGGGATGTGCAGTCACTACGCACTGATACGAGTATATGAATACCATAGTTTAGATATTCGGGTAAATACAATATGCGGATAGATTACGAGCGTGTCTTGCTCGTTGTACGCTCTATTGTCTGTACAAAGCATCACCATCAGGAACGATGCTGAGAACGTTGTCAGAACGTTACGAAAGTAGAACGGGGTAGAGAACATTACAAGAAACAGTACGGGCTACCGTGGAGTATAATTGTACCGAGATGACCAGATGAAGGCATCCCCCACCTCGATCACTTTACTGTACTCTTCTCTGTATTTCTCTCTCTACTCTTCTTTTTTTCTCTTGATCTCTCAGCTCAATCTTCTTTCCACTATGGCCAAAATAAGAGTCTGTTCAAACTATGACTTTTCTTCTTCTTCACAAGTGATCTTCACAGACACTTCGGTGCCACCTCTGCCATCTCTTTTCACAGAGACAGAGCCTACACATCGTCAGTCTCTCAATCAGCGACTTGGTAGGCTACTACTTTCTGCAGCAAAGTATCCACAGAGTACGTCAATACGACCTCCCGATGGAGGTGACAAAGTCGAAATAATTTTAGTGATCGAAACGAGTTCCTGTACTCAATCCACTTCACCTAACGTAACGTGCTCGTGCTTGATGGCAACCGACTGCGTTATATTCAGCTTACTTTCTACCGGTATAATGTTATTATCTCCACAACTCCACAGATTGTTACTTCGTGTGCTTCACTTGTTTACATGTTTACGTGTGGAACCCGTTGCTGTGTCGCGACAACTGACCATTACTCCATTGCCGCACCGCAACAACATCAATCGTCCCTGGTTCGCTTACGACGGAGGGTTGATATTTCCACGTACAGCTATTACGGGGTGGGCTAATGTAGTAAATAGGACCGACGGTACACACAAAAACCGTTCGTAACCTGGCAGCATAGAATAATGATTATCTGACAGGTCTTAAGCAGGGGCGAGCATAGTCTGCACATCACAGATAGGCGTTGGAACACGCGCGGGTCGCACTACCAGACATACATACACGGTACGATCTTACTACCGTACATACGAAGTACATCAATACCACGTAGTCTTAACCAATATGATTTGCTCCCTAAACATATTGAACACTGCCATAACGTGGTACTGCCCAAAAGGTGGATGAACAACTACAGACGGGTTTGTGTTCGAGTGGAGCAACATGTGTTACTGCAGAAACTCGCATTTGCATATCAAGTATAAACAATACTCCATCGTTCTCCTTGGTACTGAGTACATGGACTGCTCCATGCACTATAGACGACATTGTTACCGGTCACCGACTTGGTAGCTACTTAAAAACACTGACTGACCTTAACTTCGAGCATCCCATGGTCCTTGTGTGCCTTGCAGAACTGAGGCTCCATCCCCTCCCAGCCGAACTTCGCCTGCCTCATGCAGCGCATCGCCGACTCGCAGCGCGGGCGGGGGCGCTAAAAACCAATACGTGTCACGTATCATACACATATAATCGAAATTGAATTGTACGTTAAATTTCGTTTCGTAATCCAAGAGGTATAGCGGGGGGCAGAGACGAGGCAGAGGGAGGGAGGGAGATGGCGAGAGACGGAGAGAGGCGGGATGAAAAAAGGGAGAGGGTGGGAGCTTTGTTGAGGTGGCGAGAAATGTAAAGGGGGCACATATACTTGCGAGATTGGCATCACCATCAAATTGGTATGGGGTGAAATTACCTAACTATAGGACCGTAGTTAATGCCTTGAATAATTTTGTAAGTGTACATTAAATCGCGGTTATAATTCGTACTGCTGTAAATCAAGACATCAGTTAGCTTCCGCTTCCGGGGCACACGATATCTACACAGGCCCGCGACAAACGCTGGTTCCCACCTCGTTGACAACGTCAAGGATGCTCTTGTGGATGCCGGGCCCACATCCGCGCAGGAGGAGACGGACTTCGGAGGGCATGTTAGTGTGTTCGCTGCTGCTGGGGTTCTTCTGATTGAGCACGCCTTTGATCTGATCGAGCATCTGGGTCCGCAGGGGGTGCCAATCGGGTTTGGTTGAGTCACGCACTTTTGCATATGTACGAATAGAGGGGTCCTTCATTTGACCGAGGGTCATACGTCTGTTGTGGTTGGTTCCACTGCATGAGCAGCCGGTGGCTCGACGGTGGGTAACACCGCTACTTGGTTGCGTTGGTGCTTTACGTTGCGCTATCAGTCTACGCTCATAGCTCAGCGGGAAGTACGCTATTGAAAAAACCAACGTTATACCCAACGTGACATGTACTATACACTGCCTACCGTATGCAGCAAAAAGTTGCTATCGCAATCGCACGAATCATTTGGCCACCCTCATAATCGACATTGTCGTCGTCATCACACACCATTTTCATTATGATAGTCATGACAGTCAACACAACCCCTCCCATCACCATCAGCGTGACCATCATTGCCAGCTACAAAGGAAAACCATGGCCACTTCTGGATGCCTCCCAAATTCCACCTCGTTCCGGTCCAACCCCTGCCTCTTGTACTCGTCAATGACGTCCTTCACAAGCCGGGGAGTTCCGCAAAACACCGCCCCCGCCAGTGGTGTGAATTGCCCTTTGGTCTCGCTCCGAAACTGGGCTTGAAGAGGTGTATCGACTTCCTCATCGTTTTGTGGCTGCCTCTGCGCAGTCAAACACATCGGGCGCCACCGAGACGGGCGGACTGGGTCATGGACTGCAACATGTTTCTATGATTGTTTCGCCAAATAAGAGAAGCCAGTGTCGCAATGGTCCCCGGCGTTCGGGATGAGAGGCGCTGTAACCGGGGTTATCCGAATCCACCTTTCCCTCAGAGGCCCTGAATACCGATAAAACTAGTAACATAATCGCAATCCTAAAAGCACGTTTCACTTCAGGGTTTAGTGATTAGCTATCTTATTTTGGGTAGAAGGAGCAAGTTGTAAACCCCTGAAAAGCGTTTTTCGAGTTTCGGTTACAGCAGAAACCGGCAGGCATGTTTTGATATAAGGGTGCAGAAGATCAGGTAGGCACACCGCTTGAGCCGCTGTACCACTTGCGAGTGTACAAGAATGGCCAGGGCCATCCCCAAGTTAATTCACAGGTCATGACCCATCGCAGAACGCGCAGTGGGTATCTGATGTCTCTTCATTGAGCTGATAAAGACGACGGCCAAGAGAGCCGCGAGAATCGACCCTTTGAGGGAACTAACTGATAGCGTTAATTGATGGCGTTGTCACGGTGGGCGTTGTCGCGCCACAAACTGCTGATAGTTTCACTCCTCGAGGTACGGGTGCCTGCCTAGGAGGCAGGTCGCACCCAAGTGGTCCCACCATGTAGGTGATTTCCACGAGCGTGCTTGAACAATGGCGGATATGCGTGGGGTGGATGTTTCAATAGAGCTAGCTGCTCCTCTGCGTGTCAAGAAACTACCCTCGTCGGTTTTCACGAAATTATGAATTGTCAAGGAATACTGGACAAAAGACATTTCGTTAGGAACGGCCCTTAACCGGCGCTGGGGGGTTGGCACCAGGGCGGAGCATACCATAAGCCATATCGATAGGATGCCTGCCTGCCTGCCTCTCTGTCTGTCTGTCTGTCTGTTTGTGTGTCTGTATGTCTATCTGCCGGTCTTCGTGTATATTTCACTCTTCATCACACGCACTCGCACACGCATGCACGCGCACCTTCTCGAGCTCGTCGAACACCGCCAAGAAGAGACCGCGGGTAAACGAAGTCGAGGTCGCATAGGCGAGGGGGCTGACCGGGAAACCCTTTCCGCATAGGATGTCCCACGCCTGATGTTGGGTCAGAGGACGGCACAGCTTCATGAACTGCTTCAAGCGCATCTAGTGTACCACCATCGCCATTGTATAATATATTGCCAAACGGCGACGGAAGTTAGTAGACAATGGCATACGTATAGGCTTCGCTGTCGTCTCACCGTTAGTCTGCTGGCTACCATCGGAGAGCTATGTCAAACCACATGCCAAAGACGAGCCGGCGCGAAGCCGAGCCATTCGTAACTTGCTCACCACCTGCTTGTCCTCAATGTTGTCAAACACAAAGGCTGCGGCCCATCGGACAGCGGCTGTCTTCCCTGAAAGTACAGCCAGAACGAACAGAGAGGCCTTGAGTCTGCCACCGTCTTCGCTAGGGTCTTCCAAAGCATCCACGACCGCCAACTCGCCCACCATACACCCGTCGTTTCCGGCATCATCCCGACGGCCTCGACGGACGGCTTGGAGTAGTTCGGTCACCGTCAAGATGTAGTCAGTTTTCTTGGCCAAACTGAAAGGAACGAGCGCCCGCCAAAGGAGCGACGGTTGGAGGCGAAGAGCAACTTGGATCGTTTTTTATAGTATATATTTTGTGTTTTGTATCCATGCAATCGAAGCGCCTTGATTATAAGTCTCCACCCTCGTTGAACCATGTGCTCCAGGCCTAAACTCCGCACCACAGGCGTATTGACAATTTCAAACGGAACAAAACCGCGGGGGGGACTAAGGTCGACATCCCAAAGGCGAGAATCCGTGGGGTATACCTGGTGGTTAGCAGGGATAACCTACTACTCTACAGCCCTTCACTCGATCAGCGCTGGCCATAAATATACTACTTAATGTGAAGAACACACACAAAATTAGACTCGTAGGGTATCCCTTGTAACTAACGCTGACTGAGTACATTAGTCTGTCCATCCAACCAACAAGACCTCGCCCATTTCCATCCCCCTGGCACGACTCTTCTGCAAGGGGCATGTCGCACCTTGCGAGCACGCTCTGGTTTCTTTTGCTGGTATTGCCGGGACCTCCACCAATCATCAAGTACATTTTTTTCAGCACCAAGACATCTCCACCTAGCACCGCCTGTGCCAAGAGCTGCACCCAGAGTTGCGTGCGTGTGTCGTCAAACTGTTCCAGCTCCGTGCTCAGCCCGAGAACATTCGAGAGGGAAATACTGCTAGATTCGTCCTCGTTAGTCGTGATCAGTCCGCAGGCGAGATCGAACGTCTTCCAGCCCCCGCGTGCCGCGTGCATTATACCAGATAAGTTGCCGGGGCCCTTCGCACCGCCATCATTGTTGCCGATAAAATTACCATCGCCGTTGCTCTTTAGGGCCGTCGTCAGCTGTTGCTGCCGTTTCTCGGCGTTGGGGTGCTTGGGGTCCGCATCCAGCAGGGCATGCAGGTTACGTGCGAACAAGTCGTCCGCTGGTTGACCATCCCGCAGTATTCCCCCTGGTTGGTCGTAGTTGGCCTCTGCCTCACTGGAACTCTCTTTGCGGCCCAGGAGGCACATTGCCGGCGTTCTTCCTTGGCTGTCGGTTTTAGCCCGGAGCTCATTCCAGAGGTCGAACTCTTTGACGGCAGATTTGTCAGATATAACCTGCGAATAGGATGGAAGTGGTTTTGGCTACTCATAGTCAGCGAAGGGTGTTCAGAGTGCTCGCGTATCGGTGCAGGGATATTTATATAACGGTATTTGGGAGTTCCACATAGGAAAAATGCTATTTCTCTGTGGGGGGTTCAACGTCTTGTGCCATGCCTGTCATCCACTGCCCTTTTCATCTGTGTGCGACGGTAATATATCGCATAGCGCGCAGAGGGGTTGTTCTGTACGCGGGTCCCAATGACACGTGTTCCAGTTTGCCCCAACCCGATTCCTAGCGACTCCTTCCAATCAATGTTCCCCCGAGTGAGGCCATCCTTGACTCGCACACCGAGTTTGTCGGGTGGGCGGGGCGCGGGGCGGGGCTGCGCCCCAACCCGCTCCCCGCCGCCGCGCCTGCGAATTTTGGCGATAGGTACTCGCATGAGTCCATCCACGTTCACACATTCACACATTCACTACTGAATACTCGAATAACAAGAACTGGTACGACGCGCTACTCGTAATCGTACGTACTGCTACTGCTGCTGTACTGCTTGCTGTTGGGTCGTCCCCGTCCATTTCGTCATCCAAACTGAAGATCTGGAGTACCGGTAAAAATTGACCGGCCTAACTTGTATCGTTTCGCCTTTTTATTTTATTTGGCTGGTAACTGGTAACATTCATATCAGACAGGTTGACGACCGACAGGCTGGTCTATTCCTCTTCCTGGCGATTCTACACGGGCTTCGACAACTGGGTAGGGCGCGGAGCGGGGCTGCGCGCCAACCCGCTCCTCACCGCCTCGCCTGTTAAGTCCGGAGCGGGTGTCCCGAAAGTAAACAACAAGATGCACGGCATCAGCGGCTACGAGTCCCGCGTGCGTTCGTGAAAAGCTGGAAATTGAAACCAGCATAACAGGGCGAAGCAAGAGTGCATGATTTGGTGGGTACGACCTCCCACATTGTTTTTCTTTTGAGTTTACTTCCATGGAAATTGCCTTGGAGTTTTGTTTACTTCCTAGAAGAAAATTTACTTTGCTGGGAGTTCTTTTTACTTCCATGGAAGTTGCTTGTACTTCCTGTAGAAGTAACTTTTACTCCCATAGAAGTAGTTTTTTATTTCCATGAAATTAGATTCAACTTTCATGAAAGGTTTATACTTCCATGGATTTTGTTTTACTTCCATAGAAGTAAAACTTAGAAACGAGAGGTCCTAAATTCACCCCCCATGATCCCACTAGGTACACGTCCCACCCGTGGGCCCATTCCGATTACCAAAACGCGGGCCACTTACGAATGGGATAGTAAAAACCGTGTAGCGCGCAACGCGGAACCAGACTAGACCCGTCTAGTGGCCGAAGGCCTTCTTCAAAAGGAAACTGAAAGAAATTTGTACTCCCATGGAAGTATATACTCTTTACTTCCATGGAAGTTTCCATGGAAATAAATTTACTTTCATGGAAGTAAAAAACAACTACCATGGAATTAAAAATTGCTTCCATGGAAGTAAACGTTCACTTCCATGGAAGTAAATACAAAAAGTGAAACAATGTGGTGGATCCGGTCGGGATGAGGACTTAGCGTCTCTTGAGCTTGTTTTGCTAGTAAATACGAGAAATGACTGACCCGAGCTTGGTGCTGCTGCTGTGTACCTTGCCAGCTATTCACAACGGAGGAATGCACGTTCGGACCTCGTAGCCACTGCCGCTGTGTACTTCGCCCCTTATTCGGGACGCCCGAACACACGTTTGGGCCTCGTAGCCGCTGCTGCTGCTGCTGTGTACCTCGTCCTTTATTCGGGACGACCGAAACACATGTTCGTGCCTTGTAGCTGCAAGCTCAGGTTAGCTCCTCCTATTTTTTGCAAGACAAAAATCTCAAGAGACGTGAAATCCTCATCCCGACCACATCATGCCCTCGAGCCTCGCCCGGCTGCTGTGTGCTTTGCCAGTTCGCGATGACCGGACAAACGTGTGGGCCTCGTAGCCTCTGCTGCTGTGGGCCTCGTGTGGTGCCGAGTGCTACGCGCAAGGGGCTCCGCGCAAACAGACCTAGTGCGCACACGGCTGCTGCGATGGGAGCCCAAATCCGCCCCGATGACACGGAACAAGAAGCCGGTTGTTAATTTTGACGACGACTTCGACGAGGGTTTCGCTTTATAACTTTTCAAACTGCAACAGGGACAGTCAGCCACAACAGGGGTCACCTTAATTATCAACGCGGGGTCGCCGGAAAGATGTTTCACGGGTTCGCTGCGAACAAAGGCGCTTGGGATTGCCGAAAAGACAACTTTCGGAATCACTACAGCACTGTTCGATGGGACTGCCGGAGCCTCCGGAGTCGCCGCACTAGTATGCCTTTTGTGTTGCCAGGTTGTACGTGTTGTTGCATTAGCTGTACAAGGGTTGGTCACCCATCATAAGCGAAGCAGGAACGGTTGATGTTGTTGCGACGCCGTAAAGGAGTAGTGGGCTTTTGTTGCGACATGGCAACGGATGAACACGTAAAATATGCAGACAACTAGTACAGAGAAGTACACCGACCAAGTAATGAGAGTTGACACTTTCGGGAAGATATAACGTAGTAGGTTATGACACTTGCAGTAAGAACCAAGCAAGAGTACATTATAACCTAGACACTGGGTAACCCAATTCGATAGTTGAATTTAGCAAGTTTGACTATGTCACCTCCATCGAGAGGTCGTGTCAAGGATAGCTGCCATGCTACCCAGCAGTAGCCAGAAGACTATACCGAGTCGCTGATCGGTAACATAGCCGCCTGGAGCGAGTAGGCCGCAGCAGCAGTGCAAAGTACTACGGCAGTACAAGCAGCGGAAATTCCAATGTCGGTTCAGTATGTACGCGGTGGAATCAGTCTGGATCAGTTCCTGCGGTTTCAATGTACGGCGGTACCCCAAGTCACCGGTTCAAGTTTAGCCGAGCTATATATGTATCATTGAGTGGACAGTTTTTCGTTCAAGGTTTGTACGTAGGGTCGTGCCGCATGCCAGGGGTCTTGAGACTTGGGAGCTTCGTGATCGATCAACCGTGCACACGCACTCTCCTTCACTCTTCTTCTCTCCCCCTCCTCCTCTTCGTCCTGTCCTCTTGAACAAGAGCGATAATAAAAACACTGGCCTTGAGCGCCATTCTTCTTTCTATATGAGTTTCTGAGAGCTGAAGCTCGAGCAACAACTAGTCGGTTTGAAACCGGCTGAAGTGCTTACCTCTGCGGCGGGCTGCCTGATAGAACTCAGGAGCCGCGCACACCCGTCCACGAAGGGGAATTCGCCAAGATTGTTTTCGCGAGACATTGAACTTTTTCGATCCATCCATCCGCCATCGTACCCGCCGGCCTGCCTTGCACCGGGCAGGGCCTCGCGTGCCGTCGTGCCGTGAAAATGCGGGTGGCGGACGCTGCAACGTTCACTATTATATACCGTGGTGAATGAGGGCACGTTTTTTTTTCTTGCGATAGGTGTTAATAGTTTTTCTCCCGTGGTCTAAACGCAAGATCCAAGGTCCCGTTTTTATGTCGAAACTGGGTTTTTTATATACTACTTCCTGCTGATATGCGTACCAGCACCAGTGCATACAGCAGTACCAGTATCTACAACACAAATGATATGTGGTATGTACGCCGTATGTATATTAATAGTATGATACTGAGGTTTGTTATTGCTGCTCGCATATATCATGCGAGTGTAGTACCGGTACTGTAGTAGTGTTCTATATACGAGTATGCTTATTTCGGTACGTACTGCAAATACATACCAGGTATATACGTACTGCTAATTAATTATTTGGGTACGTACTGCAACAAGTAGGGCGTTAATTAGGTGTTGTGCTGTTGCGCGGGCGCAACATTTGGGGCAAAATAACCGTTTTGCGCAACAGAGTCGCCGCGAAGTTGGTTGTGCTCAGCGCAACACGCGATTTTGGGCGCGCAACATTTTTCATCGCAGGCGTATTTTTTTGTTGAGCTTTTATGTTTCGCCCGGGGGTGCGATAATTGTTTTTTGTATTATGTTTCTCTCAATCGCCGTACAGCGAAAAAACTATATTGATAATTCGCCGTGGGCATTTTTTTTCTTGAATCACCTTCTGTCCAATTGGTCATAGTTGAACGTATTTTAGGCCCCTTTTCCTATTCGCCATAGTCGAAAACAAATACTAGGCACCTATTTTTCCGTTCGCCGTAGGATTTTATTCTTTTTTAGGCACCTTTTTCTATTCGCCGTGTAGCCGAAAATAAGTTAAAAGACTATATACTTGGTTTTCATGCGTACTTTCGCGTATATATCGCAACTGTTTCGCCTCCGGGGGGCCTCCGAGAGGGGGCGGCCTCCCGGGGGGGGGGGGGGGGGGTGGGGGGCCCCTGCGGGGAGCTTGCTCACCTGCGGCGCGCAACAGACGCCGAACCACTAATGAATGCCGTGGTACCAGGTACATACATATGTATGTGAATCTGCTGCTGTGTATGCATATATTCTGCTGCAGTTGCTGGCGCTTCTGTTCGTCATTGTGCCCCTGCCAACCTAGGCGTTCTTCAAACAGCAGTACACACCCCTCGGCAGTACCGCCACAGCCTCTGCTTGCCATCCATGAGCCCCAGCCATATCAACATTCAGCCATGGGGTTCGGGTTTCCACATCTTACAGGGCAATACTGACCCGGGAGACGTCCGTTTTCGTCTCCGGGTTATTGGTGTTGTAGATGTATAGAAGTATTTATAAGCAGGGGATGGGACCTTATCGCCCCTGCATGCGGCGGGACCCCGACGTTGTCCCAGGGGGGGATTATCCCCCCGCGCTGGCTCCATGATCTCCAATGAACCATAAACCAGCCAGTGGGGCTGGGTTGTTCACACCTTACGCGGCGGTACCGACCTGGAGAATATCCGTTTTCGTCCCCGGGTGGTTGGATTTGTATATGTATGGAAGGATTCATGATCAGGCGAGGGGACTCTATCATGCCCGGGTGCCGCTGGCTCCATGAGCCTCAGTCAATCAAGAATCAGCCGGTAGGGGTGGGTTTTCCACACCGTGGGGGCGGTGTCGACCCGGGAGATAGCCTTTTTGTGTCCCCGGTAGGTCGGAGTTGTACTGATATGGAGGGATTTGTGATGCTGGAAAGAGACCATATCCTCCCCGGGTGTGGCGGAACCTCGATGGCTATATTCAGCAATAATATTCTAGAAAGGGTCAGCGGTCTCTGGACGGACTTGGCCAACCAATCAGCGGCCGGTATTGTAATTCAAAATTGAAAGTCAGCAGCTGGGCTGACTGGATGGCTGTCAGGACTGCCTCGGGATTGTGACGCGGCCACGACTGTCGGTAATGCTCAGCGGCCAGGACTTAGCGCGACCTGAGACGCAGTGTCCCGGATTATTGTGCCTTGCACTCTCTCTATCAATGCCGCGAGGCGGGACTGAAAACGCTCTTGATCGCGAGACTCGCGAGACCATGACGACAGTACTCCTCTTACCGTGCTGTAATGTACCAATATGAGCGGAAATGTTAGGGGCATTATTGGTGAATGAATGCAGAGTCTAAATAGCCTTTACATTGCCGCCCGTAGTCACTGTCCTTGGGATTGGGGCAATGCCCAACGCGCGGCGGCCAGGCCTAGACGGGGCGTGAGACCTGGTGTTCCACTAGTTGGGGCACTGCAGGTGTAACGTTAACAACATTATGTTTCCAGTTTCGTCTTCCCTCCGACAAAATGGGTACCACGATATTTCAGTCCAACGTTTACCAAATATCCTCCAGGGGTGCTCAAATTATTCAGTTCCGCCGGGTCGACTGCTTCTTTTTTTGTGACGGTTGCCTCGCTAAAGCACCGCTTTTTGCCTATATATCGCGATTAATCGTGATGTGCGATATTGTTTTTCATCGGCGATTAATTGCGATCAAAAAACAAAAGGCGATCAAATCGCAATAATCGTATCGCACCTTTCTTCGCGCGATTTACAACACGTCCATGACCCACGATTTCATTATGTTCATCCGAAAAGTAAGCCCAAATGAAACGACGCAAGTTGCGCCGCTCGACATTTTTTTCGATGGGATGACGACCGAGTAAAAACAAACAGTGCGAGTACTGTAGTTCTTGTTCTTCAAGTATTCAGTACCAATTGCAGCAGAACAGACGGGTATATAGGCCACGAGTACTGACACAGCAGTACACACTACACATGGCAGCAGTACTACTTATATAAAGGGTTGTTACGTATACGATGATTGCGGATTGAATACTTGTCACCACACCTCACAGGCTGTGCTGTACGAAGTGGGTTAGTCGTGGGCTGAGTCTATGTCGAGATCGAAGATCAATCGTCGGATGACTGTCGCATGAGTGATGCGGGTGTGCGTGTTGTGGGCTTCTTGTATGTGGGGTGATTTCGCCCATCGCACTGGAAAATTCTAAGAAATTTTGAAAGAGAACTCAAACACGTGCACACAGAATATAGCCCGCAAAATATCACTTTTGACAATGGGCTTCATCAATTCACTTGATTTCACTTTCACGATTGTTATCGAAAGTTTAAAGCCGCGGTGGATTACCGAAGAGTTGTACTTTTAGGAATATCCACTATCGAATTGATGGTTGATTGGGGGCAGATCCATCCATGTATTGGTTGAAGTTATGGATTAAGTAGAAGGTTTTGGGAGGGGATTGCAAAATAGTATAACCTGTAGAGGGGTGCTCTGCGTGCGGTCCCAGTGACACTTCTTCGAGGTTGGCTGGCCCCGTCCGCCTCCTGACGATTCCATTCAACCAAACATCAACAGAATGAGGCCATCGTTGATTCACACACGGGGTTTGTCGGCTGGGCGGGGCGGGCGTCGGGTCTTCGCCCCGACCCGCTCCCCGCCGCCCCGCATATCTGTGAAGTTTAGTGACAAGTACTCACTCAATCCCAAAGCAATCGTGTGATAGAACTCTACCTACTGCTGTTACTGCTGTGTGTAATGATAGTGTTTGTACAGTGGTACTCTGTGTGCTCAGTAGAGCCTACCCCTTAATCCTACTGCATTTTGCACTCGGAGAACAAGAAGAAGAACTACACAGTCTGTATTGCTGCTGCTACTGTTGTTGTCGTAGTAGTATAGGCCTGACCCACTCCTCTACCTGGCGAGTCCATTCAATCAAAAAGCCACGGAGCGAGGCAATCCTTGACTCGCACACGGGGTTTGTCGGTGGAGCGGGGCGGGGCGCGGGTCGGGGGCGGAGCCCCGACCGCTCCCCGCCGTACCGCCCGTGAAGTGTAGCGGCAAGTACTATTCTTGCACTTGTAGTGCATTCGATTCGCAGTCAATCGTCTATATGAAGATTGACGAGTGTAGAGTCTACTGACACAGTATACACTACACACAGCAGCAGCACTATTTAAAGAACAATATCTACTCAGACTGCTTGCTTCTACTTGGTCGTCTCCGTGCTACTCCGTGTGTACGTCAAGACGTCAAGCAGAGTGTCGTGAAGAAAACGCAGAGCATTGTTTTGTTTAACTTGTGTGTTACGGGGTGGGCTAATGTAGTAAATAGGACCTACGGTACACACAAAAACCTCTATATTTGCCTATTTTTACTATTAATACCAACATTTGGTCATATTTACGATGGTCCTCCGTAATAGGTCTATTTGGCGGTACATTTCGGATGAACCTCATGGAGATTCATGGATGGAACCATGGATCAGGACTCAGGGCTTCAGACTCTTTCGTGGCATGGGCCATGGATCATGGAAACATGGCAACGATAATTGATTGTGCTTCGCATCAGACACTCGAACGACCGTCTGACTCACCCCGCACCCTGGCGATTCCATGCAATCAATATTCCACGGACACGCACACACGGGGTGGCCAGCTGGGCGGGGTACGGGTCGGGGCGTGGCCTCGCCCCCCTCTCCACCGCCTCGCCCGTGAAGTCTTGTAGCTATGCCTGATATTAATAATTTTCAGCTTTTGTAATTACGTAAACAAAGGAGGTCATTGCACTATGATTGGGAGTGGGAAGATGAACACAACTCATGTTTCGTGCCTTCGCCAGTCACCCACGAGCAGGAGGAGGAAACTAGTTTATTTCGAAGTGCTTGTCGTTTGGATTGACTGGGAGGCCATCTAAGGGAGGCAAGTTTAAAAACATGACTGTAACTGCATCGTTTTGATACCTAGAAGAGCCTTCTACATTGTTGATGTGGTTACTCATCTCAGATTCACTGATTGCGAACAGATACTACTACTGTAGCAAGGTTCATCTTTAATTCCGGGTAGAGTATTATGCAGGGGTGAAACATTGAATTACTTGATTTGTATTACGATAAAAAAAACGCCACTACTTACGTATTTTCTCTGTACGCTGCTCGCTGCTGATCATCACCCGTTACCAAGAAACTCTCGACATACTCCTGCATCCGCTACACCCCAGGGTGGGGGAGGGACCCTGGCTGTGAATAACGGCACACATCATATCGTCACCTCTTCAAGCATCTGGTCGCTCCGTGCCTCCGCCGCGTGATGCAGCAAGTTCCTGCCCTCTATGTCCTGATCTTTGCAGATGCAGCGGATGTCCTCCTGGCTGAAGAGACCTTTCATCAGTTTGAGGCTGTCGCGAAAGACTTTCACATCGCACGCGTACCGCGCAGCGTACATGAGTAAGGTTTTCCCTCCTTCGTCGGTGGCCTTAACCTGCTGCGCGAGCCCGCCTTTGCCTAACGTGTCCAAGATCACCTGGAGTCGACGCCGGGGCCGGGGACGGGAGGCTCAAATGATAGAGTTTTGTCGTCGTCGACGATGGAGGAGATCGAGATTCAACCCCGACCACGGCCTGTCTAGAGCTACGAGCGCACAAGAAACCCCAACCCCGTTTTTCGCGACATATTACCTTGTAGCGGGGGTGCGGCACGCCATGCTACCGTACACCAAACAGGGTAAAATACCGCGGTTTGACCCCTTAATTGACAGCCCCCTACACTAAAATTACTACGTTAGGGCCAAAGGCGTTGACGTGCCCAAAACGAACAATCGCCTACTGTAGCTTATTTTCCGAAAACAGATGGCTTCCAAATCAAAATGTCGCAAATGCTCGGCGCAAGGGCCCACCTCTTTGGCAGAGTCGAAGCACGCGGTGGTTGTGGCCGCCTGGAACAGCAGGGGCGCCCCGTTGGCCCCGGTCTCCCGAAGCTGCTTCAAGAGCCCACTGACCTCGAGCTACACGGGCGAGCAAATACATGAATGGTTCAACGTATCAAGGCCGCTCCGTGTTGAAGTGATGGGCACCAAATCACAAGGGAAGTACATGTCTTGCTGCGTTGGCTCCAGGGATTTCGTGATTCGACGATAGATAGTGTGACGTTAGGACTCGCACTCGTACGGTTTCGACCCCATCCACAACGACGCGCGGACACAATATATCGGAACTAACAGGGTAAGGTGTAGCGGCAGCGTCCACGAGGAACATTGAAGTGCCTTCTTCAGTATTGCTCACAAACGTTTATTTAGTACCCGAACCCTCTCTCCCAACTTGGCAGGCGCATCTTACTGCAGCCTCCACCGCACGTTCAAGGGGCCGCGAAAACATGCGCACTCAGCTTGTGCGGCGTCGGTTTTGAGTGGGGAAGAAATACGCCGAACGAAAGGGGAAACGTGAACCGCGTTGGCAGCGGTCACGTGCACTTGCATTTCTGTTTGGCATGTGTGCGCCTGGTTATCTCACGACGGGCACACAGGCCCCGCATTTGGGGTGCCGCACGCTCAAGTCCAGCCCCGCGCTTACGCTAAACCTTGAGCGTGTCGTCGTACAAGCTACGTAGGCTGTATCGATTGTGCGTACCTGGCACGTTATTTTATTACATGTCAACACAATATTTAAAAACAAACCTGTACGAAGTGTATGGTATAATTGTATTATTCCACGTCCAGTACAAGACAGCCCCTACGAAAACGAGCACTGCAAGAAAGAAAGGTTGAAAATTACGAACAACTTCCTTAGAGTGTAACTCTTCGGCAACCCACGGCGGCCGACAAAAAAATCACGAAAGTTGACATCAAGATATTTCATGAAGCCTATTTTCAAGAGATATTTTGCGTCTTAGAAAGTTCCAGTGCTCGAAGTCGAGACCTATATCGGCGCTGAGACCTATATACTAGCTACCCCCGCCCGCAGCAGCGCAACACCCCGCGCGACAGCATCCACGAGAGCATGCACCCCCCCACACGATAGCATCCACGAGTCGTAGTAGATGTTGTGGTGTCTGCTATGTACGACGAGTACGTACTCGGGCTGTACTGCCAGGTATGTCGAGGCACGACTACCTGGCACTCTGGTATTTCTGTAGGCAGTTGGGACCTCGAGTATGCGACTACATATACCTCCCAGCACGCGCCGGTGCTCGCACATGTTCTGGTGTATACAACGACGAGTACCACCTAGCTCTCTGGTATTAGTGGGACCATGAGCATTTTATTACTGCATGTACCCCCGCCACAGGATAGCATCCATGAGCCGTAGCAGTACTGTAGTTGTTGTGTTGTATAGTCAAGCTATACCATACGTACCAGGTAGAGATGAGACGAGTCCCCCGTCGTATTGTTAATTGTAGAGTTGTGTTGTCTGCCATGTACGACCGGTGCTCTCGTGCACCTTCGAGCTCTGTCATAGGACTGATGAGGCGAGTCCCCCGTCGTATTGGTAGTTGGTTGTCTGCTATGTACGACGAGTGCTCTACATACATACACCACCCGCACTCGCCCGCCCGCGCTCGCACACCATCGAGCTCTATCATACATAGAGCTGATCAGACGAGTCCCCGTCGTAGTTGTAGTTTTTTGGTGGAGTTCAGCCATACGAGCATATCATGTGCAGTGTGCGGAATGGTAGAGGAGCGCTCTCGTATGGTAATGTGGCAAGTCGTATGTTACGAAGTATACCTGGCAATAGTGTATGACGGTGTATCGTACCCTCTTAGTCGAATGCGCCCATAAGTAATGGTTCTACTAACCAATTTGTAACGAAATTACTGTACATGTATGTACGTTACGGTTCTCGACGATATATAAGTTGTGCCGCCCTGGGGTCTGGGATGGAAATTATGCCCATCGACACCGATACAAGGCACGTATGGTACTACTGTAGTTGGGACCATGAGTATGCGCCCGCACCGTGATACCGTGATACATGGATGGACTCACTGCCGGTGTCAATCAGCACACACATATCGCTAGCAGCAACGCAACACTCGTACACCCCCACACGATAGCACCCACGAGCCGTCGACACCGGTACCTGGCACTCCTGTAGTTAGGACCATGAGTATGTGGCTCCAATGCTCGTCGACCATCCTCTAATACTTAAATCCGCAGTACTACAGTAGTTAATGTAGTGCGTGTGAATTTTTCACCTCGCGCACCACGTGATACGACCGTCCGCCTTTACAGTGGGCGTTTTGGTGTTCTACTCGTGACAGATACTGACTGTATGCATATCTGATATGTTTTATGGGTACGTGTGGTCCGCCTTTCGCTAAGGGCTGGTGCAGCAGCGGAATCGGCGGATAAATCTACGGTTCGGCAAGCGCGTACACTGGATGAAGCAGTGCAACAACAACTGTGTTCCTGTCGTTCGACAAAAAAAACACCACTCCAGGAAGCAGCCAGCCCCCCCCAACCTGGCCATCTATAAAAAATACTTGAGTCGTTGCGCTGAGGGTACTGTAGTGTAGAGTGAGGTATTTCCCGAATACGAAATTCAGCCTGGGCCAGCACTCCTGTTTCTTGCAATTTGATAGGTGCCCTGTACTACAGTACATTGCAGGACACCTGCTGTGATAAGAAACAGGAAAGCTGGCCCAGACTGGATTTCTTATTTGAGACAGGGTGCTTTCTACACTAATTTCAATATGACGACTCTCGAATTTCTTATGTTCCTCTAAAACCTCGCCTGGCTTTCTTATTAGCCTGTTTCGTATTTAGGTGTCATGTACTGTAGTATACTTCATATCATGCGACACAAACGCAGGGCGCTACGACACCCCCTTGTTGTCCATCCTCACCTTACACCGTAGGCAGCGAACAAGCACCATAAAGTGCTCGTCCTTGCCATTGGCGGCTGCGTACTCCAAGAGGGAACGCCCGTCGCGCACGTGCCTAGCCTCAAGCACCTTCGTCACGACGTCCTTTCTGCCCCGCGTTGCCGGAGCTTTAGTCCCGGTCTGC
Source organism: Saccharina japonica (assembly GCA_008828725.1). NCBI lineage: Eukaryota > Phaeophyceae > Laminariales > Laminariaceae > Saccharina > Saccharina japonica. Next base: position 135,866 of record MEHQ01004596.1, read on the forward strand.
TCTTGTCTCTCGTTTTTGCCGCAGTCATCACGCATGTCTTCCGGCTTCGTCAAATACGTGGTAAACTGGTTGATGTCCGTACCGTCGACCATCATGTCGCGAAGACCGCCTAGTATATCCTGTCTCAGCTACGAGGTCGTGATCGAGAGACAGATCGAAGGAGGCAAGAGAGGGACCAGAAAGAGGAAGGGGAGAAGGGCAAATACAGGGAACAGGAGAAGGACAATGACAACGAGAAGAGAGGGTAAGGAGGTTGACAGGGAGAAGGGGAGTGCATGCTACGGTCTTAGGGATGCACATATTGCTTCTGACGCGCCTCGCTTGGAGAGCTATGTACCTCAAGTCCCAAAACTTGAACTTGAGATAAAATAGAAGTGCCACAAGACCAACGATATCATGCCCTGCCTCGTATAATATACGTACGTAGGTACATCAGGAATACAGCAGTGTCGTGAACAACACACGGTATTCCAGCGATATTGGTTAGCTCTCAGTTGTTGGGGTAGGGGTAGGTTCATGCTACGGGGTGAAGGTGCACCGTGGTTTTTCTGAGGCTTCTTCCTCACTCCAGGCCTCATCACAAACAGATTTTGGAGGGAAACAGGAAAAAATGTGCTTACGACGAATACCCGAGGAACAATCCCATTGCATATATATGTCGTATACGTCAAGTATACGTACGTAAAAGTATAAAATGAAAAATGTTGCAACACGAAGAATGATATTCCGATTCCGAATATTTTGGCTGGTCATTCTTGCAGAAAACGTTTCAGCCAGAAAGTGCGACTCATACCAATACTTCTATCGTAGCACGCGTCGGCTGTAACCCTTTTTGGTCAAACGTGTTCCGACTGATGGGGCTCCTCAACTCAAGGTTTACCCAGTATTCCCGGGATACCACCAATTGTGCTTTACAGCTTTTTTCGTTGCATACGTACAGCAGTAGGCCATGCGACAGCAGTCCATCGGGTTGCAATTTTAGGTATTTCTCAAAGCCAGTTAATTGGTGCTGCAGCCTACTGCAGGTATGCAGGCCCTCAGCTGAGGAGCCTAAGAAACATTAAGCGCTACCCCTCCCGTAGTCAAATCGGGAGTCAACCGAATGGAACTACGTGATCGTAGGGATGTGGTTCCACTTTTAGAAACCGAAACTACTGGGTCATGGTGTAGCACACGAGATCATTCTCTTCAAAGGCGACAAAAAGCCAAACCATCGAGGCTTTTGATAAACAATTCTGAGCATAATGGCAGGAGACGCCGACGACTCTCGAAGCACTCGGTCGTCGAAGACAGCGATCACCCGCGTCTGCAGCCCATGGCGGATTCGGAGTCGACGCGGCTTTGGTGAAGTGAATTGGTTCGGTACTGCTGTAGAACGAAGTGATGCTTGGCCGACAATGTTACGCAGACGAGCATAATATAGGCTGGAGCATAGTGTAATATGTAATATATTACGTATTATCTGATAAGATATACATGACATGTACTTTGTAAGGCAGTACGCATTTTGCTACTTGCCCGTTTCACCTGACCTCAAGCAGAAGAGAAACGGAGGTTGCCGAAATACTCGATCATACAAGACGAGATTGACGCCCCCCTCGTCTCGAACGACACGGTCTCTGGGGTGGGTGCGCGGCGCACTCAATCATCTCTACTGGTGCGGCACCTACCTGCGATATAGCACGCGTACTGCTCTATGTACGTCGTTTCTTTTTCACTATTAAATACTACCTGGTAGTATTAATCGATAAATAGCTCTTCTTGTGCTCGTGCATACGTGATGTAACGGTATGCATAATACGCATGTAGATTCGATGCAATAATGTATCTGCAGACCGGCGACCTATAGAGGCGTACGTAGCGCAATGTATTATCAATATGTACATACCGGGGTATCATTTGTACGTATTCTATACGAGACGTGCCTGGTAAATATGATCGTACTGCTGTTTATATGAATATGTACGAGCATGGAAGCTTGTCCCTTGACCACGGACGGTGGCTTGGTTTATTTGGTTGTGGTTGGTTTAGTAGATTTGTTTGTTTGTTGTGGAGATGCGTGGATGTGAACACTACCACTTAACAGCTGGCAACGACTATTTATTGTAGTCTGACTTGCGTCGGATTCCGCCTACCCACGCCACGAAGGCGCTCTCAGCAATTGGTTCCTTTTTTTTATTTTTTTTTTAAATAAAGACAAAATCTCTCACCACGGCGCTGAGGATGCGTAATATTCGCTGTCACGGCTATTGTATGGATGTGATTGTGAGGGTCGTTATCCCGTGATCCACCGTTGATGTAACTCTTTGGCTGACACGCCAACCTGGAACAGCAGGTGCCCCAGAGTTGGTTGATACCGTGACGTGGCCGTGCCCCCCGTCAGCCGCTTGACACAAGGTGCAATACTTTTCAGGGGTGGTGGCATATTAAGTATTTTATTTTTATTGTTATTTGTTCAGCTCCTCACGTGAGGATCTTAATATCATCGAATGCACCCGAATCGTACCTTCGCAAAAGTTGTTCGTGCAACCCAACCAACACTCGATTATACTGATTAGACTATATAGGAGCTAGTTCTAAAACTAAAATGCGCGACCACAGTGAGCACTCTAACCGGTGGTTACTCGCTTGAGAAGCTGAACCGGTCACACCATACGGCGCCTATACTATAATCTAGTCAAGCCCCTCCCGTGGGATGAGTGATAGGCCCTACATAGCCACCCCGCGTACAGACGATTGACGCCGGTCACATTTCCTTTGACACCGTCGTGCTATTTCAAACGACAGCAAAATCACAAACTCGCGTTTCTGTGATGCATAAGATTTACTGTAGATCGTCTACGCCTGACAGTTGACACGATTGTCTCTGTTACCGACCCGATGTGGCGCTTAGACGCCCGTTCCAGCGGGGCTCGGTGTTTGGGCCGTTCAAATTTCGTTACACGGGTAGATCTGTAGCGGGTACGGCTGTAGCCGATATCATGAGGATCAGGAGCTTGAAGACGGACGAAGTGTCATGGAAGTGTATAAGGGCGACCACGAGTAGGTCTTGACGGTGGTGTCCTATATATCTAACACACGACCGATGCTTCCAGACGGCGGCGGGACATTGACTCCGCGGCAGTCATCGATTTACCACTGCCCAGCCTTTCATGAAGGCTTTTCCGCGTACACTCCGCGGTAGAGAAGTTGTACTGTAAGTTTGGGTGATACACTGGACAGGAAATAGTTATCTAACCCCAGCCAAATGGTCAACGGATAGTTCAAGAGCCCAAGGAAGTATGGGTAGGACCACTGGCTGGGGCAGGAGGCCTCAACTAATCCAATACTTACTTTAAATGATCGTTGAAAGCGTACAAGAATACTACAGTAAAATCGGGAGTCAACCAAATGGAACTACGTGATCGTAGGGATGTGGTTCCACTTTTAGAAACCGAAACTACTGGGTCATGGTGTAGCACACGAGATCATTCTCTTCAAAGGCGACCAAAAGCCAAACCATCGAGGCTTTTGATAAACAATTCTGACCATCCCACCCGCCCAGCTGACAGGTACTTAACAGTAGTTTCTGCGTTTGTAGTTTTCAACGGCCGGGATCGCCACCGCGCTGAGTATGCACTCAGCACGGGGGTGATTTATCCCGGGCGAGGCCCTCCTGCTTCGGGGCAGGAGGCCTCAACTAATCCAATACTTACTTTAAATGATCGTTGAAAACGTACAAGAATACTACAGCAAGGTTGCGAACAGAAACACTGCAGCCGAACAACGCTCGTAGTGTGTACCCCTGTGCATCGTAGCACGCGTCTAGAAGAAGGGAAACTGAAACCACTAAATCCACTAAAACCACTAGAACCACTACAGCAGAACCACTCAGACCACTAAAACCACTAAACCCACTAAACCCACTAAAAAGGCACTAAAGGCACTCACTGAAGCACTTGTTAGGCAAGCGTGAGACAACGGAGGGGCCCTTGTTTGGGCCACCGACAGTTGATTTCCCCACCACGGCAACTGTGCGGCTTTCAACCAATCAATGCGGCCAGAATAGCAAACCTGGATACATCGTCAGTACTGTTGGCCCTCGCAAGTCGCCTTCTTATATTTGGGAAACGGTAACTTCACGTCGTATCCCTCGAAAGACACGTGCGACGGTCAAGGGTCCCAATTGTTAGCCCACAACATGTCCCACTCGGCTCCTTAACTGGGGGACTAACCACTATCTTTGGATATACATTGTGCCGTCTACACTATATTTGCGTTAGATATCTACTGTACAGTAGCCAAACACTACCGTATCATCAGCTGTGGACATCCAACTTGACTTTCAGTACCTGTGTCTTGGTTCGCTCTCATGCTATTACGGGAGAACATGGTCGTAGTCAGAACCAAATATGCTCAGTAAAAATACTGGAATATTTTGTTTTGTGTCTATATGTGGTGGGTCCTGAAAACTACGGTCCCCCGAAATAGGTAGCCTTGAAAAAAGCCGGTACGTTTTTTTATGGGGCTGAGCTTTCGTTTTGTCTCAACGTTTTTAGTTGAGTGAGATTTACCGGTACTGTGTTAAAGCTCCTGAATTGAGGGGCCGCAGAAACATTAGGTGAGGCCCCCACCGTGGCAAGCGTCGAAAGACTAATAGCCCACGGGCACGAAATACTTGGTGGGGTGAAGAAACGGGGATGGGTGGGACTGGGTACCACGATCGCCAATGCAGCGCCCGATGGAGTCTATGAACACGTCGGCGTGGTGGCTGCGAGGCTGGTAGGGTATGCCATATATCTCCCCATAATGGTACATGATCGTGTGGATGGTCCTCGGGAAACTTGCAGCCAGCTTCCATGTGGTATCCTGTTCGGACCACGAGCGGTTTCACCCCAATCCTGGGGGTAATCGGCATATTATATCAAACCCCAAAACAAATCAAAGCGGGCATGGGGGAAAATCTCCACATTTACTTCACGAAAAATGACTTACAGAGAGTGTGGGGGACCGTCACCACTGGCATGACTCTGCCCGTTCTGCTGTCGGAATGAAAGCGGCAGTGAAGTACGTGTGCTGTGGTAGCAGTAAAGGTGAATTTCGCCCTTATATTCCTTACGTATCCCGTTACAAAAACGGGTCCAAATATGCAACGGTAAAGTGCGGGTAGGTCAAGAAATGTTCCATATACTTTGGACGCAATGCATCACTGGTAACGCAGGTCATTTTCACGGATCCGCATAACCTGCGCACATTTCCACGAGGCTGATCTACAGGATCTGATCGATATGTACGATTTCACTCACAGGGTGTGGTGCGGGTGTACGGGTATGTAAGCACGTTGTGCCCTGATCTGATACGACCTGTGCTCGCTTGCATTTGATCACCTGTAGGATATGCATGGTCTACGCATGCATATGTCCCAACACACTGACCTCTACGATCTAGATCAGGCAGGTCAGTATGTGCCGTCCAGCGTAGGAAGTGTTCCCTGAATAATCTCCTAACCCCGACCCAGTGAAAGGAGCTTCGTACAAATCGTGGAACAGAAGTCACTACACAACGAATACCCCGTCGAACAATCGCCCATCCAGCATTTCAGAGATTCAAACTCCAGACGCCGCTCACCCATAGGCTCTCTCGAAAAGTGCGGCCAGTGAAAGCCTGCACTCCCAGCGTCCTTACAGAAACATCGTCCGACATATTGAAAGTCCTGCGCGAATGACACGGTGGGTTGGCCCAAAGGAGAAGGGAAACGAACGAGCGCGTTTACGGAAGAGGGGAGGGCAGAGAGGGTGCGGTCAACGTATTATACCGAGTGTTTGTGGTTGTTGTGGTGCTTACAGGCGACCATTTCGCGATTCAATAATGTGGAGTTTCGGGGGGTCTACTTGCGAGAGAGTACGCTGCCTAACGCCAGTGCACAATAAAAAAAACAGGTGTCTCTGTGTCGAATGAAAAATAATGTCACTGCTGTGGTTGTAAACCCTTGACACATTTTACGTTTGTAAGCAAGCAAGTTTTCGTTTTGGAGGAAGCGACCCTCTTGCCAAAGACTTCAGCGAACTTCCAAAGACTGAATCGATGGTCTCATTTGTTTATGGGGGCCTTTGCTATCCTGTCAGATGTTAGCTGGGGCGTTTCATGTGCGTACCACGTGGTGTGCCCGTGTAAAAATCGATGACACTACAGTACTGTACTACTGTAATGTTTGAAGTCCTATCATTCGTTGCCTGGTACTGCAGAACGAAGACCTGGGATCACAGCGCTCCGTAGATGACTCATGCATGTTATGCCCCTCCAGAACTGCACGTACTTATTTGGGGGGAAACGTCTTGGAAAGCGGATAGTTAATGGGCTAATTTTGCCGATATAAAGTTATTACCGAGAAGAAAGAGGTGTTTAGCTTGTGACCATGACGGTAGCAGAACCTCATAGCCTGCAAACACAGGTGTCGTTGCTACACGGACACTTTCTGTGAGCAGGAGAAGCTGGATCACGCTCGACGCGCGTGCGATGTGATCTCCGGGGTTTCCAGCGTGATCCGGTGGCCACCGCACACAGGGTGTTCTGCAACAAAGCCCAAACCAATACAGTAGGACTGCGCACCACCTCTCATACGTCGGAGGTGGGTGGCACCTGGCATGCATGAGCGTCAATCTATACGTCGAAGCGGGTGGTAATGGTGCATTGTCATGTCCGTCGCGGTTAAAGGGCCTTCGACCGGGGGTATAAAGGGTATTTGCATCGATTTCCAAGGCGGCAAACGATGGCCTTGACGGGGGGGGGGGGGGTGGATATCGGCGTACGCTCTGACCTAAAACGACAAAAAGCGTGTGACCCCAGTTTTGTAACAACTGTCGCAGAGCGTGCCTGGGACAGCGTACTAGATAGCATCGAACAAGCAAGCAGTCAGACTGAGTTGTTGCTGTTGTGCTTGTTGTTGCGCTCGCAGTGAGAGCGAAGGGTGCTTTGATGCGCGCCTCGTTAACGATGTATGTAGGGTGTACTGTAGTTGCGAACAGGCCTGGGGGGGGGGGTGTACTCATGTAGTGCACGGCCGTAGTCGTATGACCATAGACCCTCGCATTCCTACAATGGCGGGACGGAGCAAGTTGGGGTTTCACCAACCGAACCAGGCAGACACTGCTTGCACGGGGGGGGGGCGCAACTTGCGTCAGGCGGTTATTTTCCTGCCGCACTGTTGTAGTAGCTTCCGCCGCAATCCTACTATGGATTCGCATGCCGGTCAGATCATGACATTTCTGGCGTGACTCGTACAAATTAGTGGGTTAGGTTAGGACGTGTGTACGATAGGTCGTGCTTATGCTACAAATCACCACGCAGAAACGTGTAGATACCACGCAAATGCACGTAGACCGCGCCAGATCAGAGTGCAATATGCGTACAGTAGAAACTGGGGAACGCGCACGATGCCATGACCACACCCTGTAGATCACAAATGCGGTAACATGTATAGAGCATTCAGATCCTGTAGATAAGTCCCGTTAAAACTTGTACAGATGACGCAGATCCAGGAAGAATGATGTTATGTGTTATCTGTAGAGTAATATGACCTGATGTGTGAACTGATTCAATGCGTATGCTTAAGCTCCACGAAATCCTATATAACCAATGACTTTTCCAGTTCCTATACTAAATCCTATATAACCAATGACTTTCCCAGTGCCTATACTAAATCCTATATAACCAATTACTCAACCCTTGACTCAACCACAAGTTACTTGGTTTTAGAATGGGCACTTGTCAGCCACTGCGTTGAACTGGAAGAGTCACAGCCAAGCACAGAAGCAGCGAACAAAACAGCAGTCTTGGGTCTTGCAGTACACTGCTGTGTAGGCGAACGTACACCGCCTGATCCATTGTCTGATGCAACCTGACCATGAAACCTAATAGCAGACTGTAGACAACGCAACTGAGCCCAAGTGAGTCAGGTGACTAGAGCTCAGTACCCTCACCAGCAGAGCTGCCAGTAGCTCGGAAAACGCGGCGAGACTTAATTAATTGAAACCGTCGAAGAAGACGACGAAGAAGAAGAAACGGAAGAAGAAGCGGGCGGGGAGGGAGGGGGGCTGGCGAGGGTTCGTCTGACAACTTCATGCCTAAAAGTAGCAGAGGTCGGACACTGACGAAGAAGCGGACGTGGAGGGAAACAAATTAAGTTGGGGCAAGCCGAGGCGGGGGAGGGGGGCAGTTGCCACAAACCACAAACCCATGTTCCGTCTCTGACCGCAGCGACCATGCAACGGCCGCACGAGTGTGGTTGAGGGGGGGTAGCCGAATGATCTGCGTAGTAATCATTGTTATGGGTTCTGCTCTCACTTCAGTAGTAGACGGTGGGATTCCGGAAGGCCGAGAACGCTAAGAACAGTTGGATCAGAAATGACGTGGCGTCGTTCTTTTGTCGAGCACGCGAGATCCTTTAAAGGAACTACAGTAGTTCGCTCAAGTTGGCACGCGCAAATTTGCGCCGAGTTCGTTGTGCACCTCGCGGGCTGCAACGGACAAAGTGTTCCACTATCTTGAGTCATCCAACTCATCCGACTTTTCAGCACTTTGTTTGTTCGCCCTCCCTCCGACTATTATCGCAGACAAATTAAACCAAACACCACTTTCAACACTGCTCACCATCCAAGTTATTCACGAAACACACAAACAACACACGTAGGGCTCGTGCGCATTGTTTCGACAACGTCTTGCTGAGTAACTGACGCCCAAAGGCTGAGAAATAGGTGCTTAGTCAGGTTTAGTTTGAGCAAAACAAAAATGAAATCAGGGTGTGTTGAGGGGGGGGGGGGGGGGGGGGGGGTCCCGGGTTCTTTTTTTCACCCGCCCTTGGCCCTAACCCCAATCCTACGCCAGTGATCAGTGCTAGGATGCTGTGTTAGGTAAGTCTAAATCTAATATATCGGCAGTAGCAGTAGCAGCAGCAGCAGCACAGTAGTAGGGGTGCAAGGTCTGCTACTATGGGGGGTAAAAGAAGTCCCGAATATGCTGTCTTAAAACCGACCCCCAGCAACGCATCCGTAACAGCAGGCAGTGTTGTGCAATTGGTGCTGTGCGCTGTTGTTGTGCGCGGCGTTTATACAGCCTCATGCAGTGAGGCATAGTCACCCCTTTGATATTGAATGTTCACGAAACAAATGTGCGTGGCACCTAAAGCCGACCCTCCGACCTGAACCCGAACCTGAATCCTAAGACAGCGATCAGTGCTATATAAGATGCTGTGCTTGGTGTAAGACTCTACAGTGGGTTGATTTGGCCGGCTTGGAATATGTGCTTGGAAAGACTAGGTTGATTCGGCCCGCTCGGGATGCTGTGGCTTGGAGACTCTAAGTCGGTTACGCAGCAGTAACTTATTTGGGCAAAACAAATTAAATGGTTGAAAAAACTCAAAACAACCCGTTCCAAAATGTGCTAGCGGTACGGCCACGGCTCCGCCCGTGGCGTTAACCCTACGTTCCTATAGTAGTATATAGTACCTGGCACCATGGTACAGTAGTACTAGTATACTTCGTATGCTGTGATCTACCATTGTGAACGAAAAAGTAAGGACCATCGTGCGGGAGGGTATCGACCCGGGGCATGCCAGTTTTTTGTCCCCCGGCTGTTGGTGTTGTAGGCGTATGGAAGGATTACTGATTCGGGGATGGGACCTTCTCGTCCTCGGGTACGGCGGGAGTTCGACCATGAGCCCCAACCAAATCAGCAATCAGCCGACGAGGGAAGGGCTTCCACACCTTGCGAGGCGGCATCGATCCGGGGGGTGTCTACTTTGGTCTCAGGGTTGATGGATTTGTCGATGTTTGGAAGGATTTGTCATCCGGGAGTGGGATATATCGTCCCCGGGCGCAGCGGAAACTCGATGTTGTCCCGAGGGGCAACTCTCGCCGCGCGCTGGCTCCATGAGCCCCAGCCCAATCAGCAATCAGCCGATCGGGGTGGGGGTTGCACACCATGCGCAGCGGTATCGACCCGGGTGAACTCCGGTTTCGTCCCCGGTTTGATGGATTTGTGAATGCATGGAAGTGTTTGCGATCCGGGGATGGGGTCTTTTCGTCCCCGAGTGCGGAGGGGGCTTCAACCTTGACCCGAGGGGGAATCTCGCCGCGCGCTGGCTTCATGAGCTTCAGCCAATCAGCAATCAGCCCGTGAGGTAGGGGTTTCCACACCCTGCGGGGCGGTATCGACATGGGGGGCATCCATTTTTGTCCCCGGGTTGTTGGTGTTGAAGATGTACGAATTGATTTAAGATCTGGGGATGGGACTTTATCGTACCTGGGTACGGCGGGACCCCGACTTTGTCCCAGGGAGCAACTCTCGCCGCGCGATGGTTCCATGAACCCCAGCTAAACCAGCAATCAGCCGGTGGGGTTGAGATTTCCACACCTTGCGGGGCGGTATCGACCCGGAGGATGTCCGCTTTCGTCCCCGGGTTGTTGGAGTTGTAGATTTATGGAAGAAATCTGATCAGGGAAATATGTATCGTCCCCGGGTGCGGCTGGACCCCGACGTTGTGCCGGGGGGAAGTTGTCGCCGCGCGCCGGATCCGTGATCCATGAGCCTCAACCACTATAAATCAGCCAGTGGAGTTGGGGTTTCCACACCGTGCAGGGCCGTATCGAACCGGGGGAGCTCCGTTTTCGTCTCCGGGTTTTTGGAATTGTGGATGTATGGATGGATTTGTGATCCGAGGAAGGGACCTTTTCGTTCCCGTTTGTGGCGGGACCTCGACGTTGTCCCGGGAGGTAACTCTCGTCGGGCGCTGGCTCCATGAGCCCCAGCCAATCAGCAATCAGCCGATGGGGGGGGGGGGGGGAGAACTCATTAGTTGCTTGCTGTAGTCATTTGACCATTGACCACACATCCCTTTCGAGACGGAGCACCGTTCCTACTCCTAATAGAGACACCTCCAACACTTGAGCTCTCATTACGTTGTTTCCATATATTACAAAGAAACGTTTTGCTAATATTATCCCCTTCCTGTTTCGCCGCCTGTGGCCACCATCTATCTCCTAAGATAGCGATCGTTTTCTCGCTACTATTTAGTGTGCCAAACTGCTCCATGTCACACTCGTCTATTTTTCGCATCTCCTCCTCTAACACATCCCTTTCCTCATTGTACCTTTCACATTCTCCCACTATGTGAATTCTACTTTCTATGGATTTGCCACATGGGCACATCTGTGCATCTGCTTCCTCCTCCCAGCTACTGGTATACCTCCGATGGGGGTGGGGTTTCCACACCTTGCGGGGCAGTGCCGACCCGGGGGTGTCTTTTTTCGTCTCCAGGTTGTTGGAATCGTAGATGTATGGAAGGATTTGTGATCCGGGGATGGAACTGTATCAACCCCGAGTGCGGCGGGGCGGACCTCGACGTTGTCCCGGTGGGGGAACTCTCGTCGTGCGATGGCTCCATGAATCCATGAGCGCAACCAAATAAGCAATCAGCCGATGGGGGAAGGGCTTCCACACCTTGTGGGGCGGTATCGACCCGAGGGATGTCCGTTTCCGGCCCCAGGTTGTTCGAGTTGTATGTATGGACGCATTTCTGATCCGGGAATATAACGTTATCCTCCCCTGGTGCGGCGGGACTTCGACGTTGTCTCGAGGGGAAACTCCCGCCGCGCGCTGGCTCCATGAGCCACAGCCAAGCATAAATCAGTGTTTGTATGGCTGGGGTTTCCGCGCCTTGCGGGGCGGTATCGAAATGAGGGGTGTCCGTTTCCGCCCCCGGGTTGTGGGATTTGTAGATGTATGGAAGGGTTCATGGTCCGGGGATGGGACCCTATCATCCCCGGGTGCTGCTGGCTCCATGAGATTCAGCCAATCCGTGATTAGCTGATGGGGATGGGGTTTCCACACCTTGCGGGGCGGTATCGACCCGGTGGGTGTCCGTGTTCGTCCCCGGGTTGTGGAAGCAGTAGATGTATTGAAGGCTTACTGATCCGGGGATGGGACCCTACGGGTTGCACGAACAACTTTCTCTTGTGATTCGGGTGCATTAGATTATATTGATATCCTCACGTGAGGAGCTCAGAAAATAAGCCTCCACCCCTAAAAGGCATTGCACCTTGTGTCACGCGACTATGGGGGGCGCGACAGCGTCACGGTATCAGCCAACTCTAGGGCCCCGGCTGTTCCGGGTTCGGGTGTGTTTCTATAGGGTTACATCAACGGCGGATCACGGGAGAACGACCTACACAGCCACATCCACACAATAGTCGTGACAGCGACGTGCCGTTCGAGACGAGAGGGGCGACAATCTCGTCTTGTATCCTCGAGTACCTGTGCAACCTCTGTTCGTATTTTGCTTGGGGTCAGGTGAAACAGGCACGAACGCGCATTGCACTACAACAGTAGATCGTATCAGATATACATAAAATACGCTATTCTTCAGCCTATATTCAGGCGCATCGCAATAGATTGAGTCTGCGTCGCAAACGCTCAGACGTTGTGCTCACTTTGCGTGGTTACAGACAGCTTTGTTTTTTACGCGGCAAAAATAATAAAATAACCTACAGTAACAATACAGTACGCGACAGGACTTAAGAATGTGGCAGTTAAGAATGCCAGGCTGGGATTTAAGGAAATTTAAGAATTTACAGGTAAGAATTTGTGCTGGACTCGAGGAGGAAATAATAACTAGAAATTCGGAAGTGCAAAGGGGTCGGCAGGTAAGAATCTGGCTGAATACACCGCACCCCTGAAAAATAAGAAACTGCCCAAACATCCCCGCAAGGCCACATCAGGCCCCCAGCCAAGCCGCCTCCGCGCTCCAAAACCGTCCCAAGTGGCGACGTTTATTATACGTTTTTGTTTTTTTTTTCGCCAAACAAAATCCATTTTTTTCCCGCCAAACAACCTATTTTCCCTTCTACAAGCATGCAAATAAAAATATCGCAACACATTTTTTCCCATTTTTATCGGTGCGGATAGAAGCAGTGCGGTGGTGGATGGTGTACTGCTTGCTTATAGAGTACCTGCAGGCCCTTGGAGTAGTGCTTAACCCCTTAAGGGGCCCCTTCGGGCAAAACATGTAAGAAGAGCGAATAAAAAACAAATCCTTTTTTTTTTCAGTTGCGAAACTATTTCTGGTATAATTTCCACCTTTCTCCAGTTCTAATGCTCATAATGGCGACCGATGAGTAGTTTTAGAGAGCCTAGCTAGGTCATGGTCGACATTTGTGCCTCAGATGGCGTATCGATCAGAAGCTTTGTTCATCCCGCAAAGTGCCTCTTATTACTCGAAAACGACACGCCTTACCCCTGGTACCCCAAGACGAATTTGAAAAATGGAGTTTCTCCGGCTTCTGATGCTGTTTGAACTCAGATGTTCGATGAGGACGCCGAGCACTACTACGTAGTAGGTGAACCTACCTGGACCTCTCGTTCGACCGTCCATAACGTCCTACGTGGCCACAGCAGAGTTTAGATACTGATATGGTGTTATTATACCAAAAATAGCATTGCTGCAGTAAAAAAAACGAAATATACATATACTTCGTATTTCCGTAAGGCTCAAGTCAGGGGGTGTGCGCGGATCTGAATCCCATACACCCCACTACCCCCTATATATATTGGAGGGGGGGGGGATTTTTTTTTTTTTTTTCGTGCGTTTTTTGTTGGTCTCACACGCCTCTGCAGACGCTGCTTTATGTACGTGTGTCTAGCGTCTACTACTGCGTGGCTTTGGGTGTACACTGCTGTGTACACAATGGTTTATATGTACGAAGGAATGTGTTGTTACTGTCGGGAGGGTCGGAGTTGGGGAACCGCCACCGCACTCTCGCCACACCAGCCACTCGTATCAAAATTGAAAAACAGAAGCACTGGGTGGTGTTGTATTGTCGAGAACGCCTTGCCTACCCTTGGGAATGCGGGGACGATTCACCCATATCCCCTGCTATGGTTTAAATAGGTTTTAGTATGGAGTTGATTAATATAGGAAATAGTATCGTACTGCGGTTTATGGATGGTCTGATTTCGTTTATAACCCTAAGCAGAAACGCTGGGTGGTGTTCCTAAGCAGAAACGTTAGGTGGTGTTGTATTGTCTACAAGGCCTTGCCTACCCTTGGGAATGCGGGGACGATTCGCCAACATCCCCTGCTATTGGTTTATATAGTATTTAGTATGGGGTTTATTTATATAGGAAATAGTATCGTACTGCGGTTTATGGATGGTCTGATTTCGTTTATAACCCTAGAAGCAGAAACGCTGGGTGGTGTTGTATTGTCTAGAAGGCCTTGCCTACCCTTGGGAATGCGGGGACGATTCACCAACATCCCCTGCTACTGGTGTATATAGTTTTTAGTATGGAGTTGGTTTATATAGGAAATAGTATGGTACTGCAGTTTATGGATGGTCTGATTTCGTTTATATAGGGTTTAGTATGGTATGTACCCCCCTATACGCCGGAGGGTGCCCAAATAAAAAATAATGACACCCCCCTATGGGTTTTGTGATATGACTGGGTGAGACACAGAGTATCCCCTTGCAGGTTTGTCTATTAAGCATCCTTGGTGTTACTCACTTTCCGTAGAGTCAAGCGTAGAAGAGAAGCAGTTTTTATTAATCCCCGAGCCAGATGACATCTGCTCGGGATGGGCTTCAAGTATGGCCCACAGATATTATAAATACCCCGAATACCGAATACGAATGCCATCCAAGTTATACGAAAACGGATCAATTACCTGTGCAGAGGTAATTACCGGCCTTCCTAGCCCATACCATTACAGTTTCCCAAAAATAAAATTTGGAGTGTGATGTCGGATTTTTTTTTCCGGAGACCCTTGCTTAAGTACTCTTTTTTTTTCATGACCAAAGGGGCCCCTTACGAACTGGTCCCGCATATTCTTTTCCCTCTTTCGCTAAATTAATTAATTGTACCCCCCCCATACCACGAACAGCCTTATCTCGTACCCTTCGTACGTTCCAGGCCGTGTATTTGGGGTAAAATACTTGGAATTAGTGTAGGAGTGTTTTTTCAGTTATGAATGGGTGAAGGTTATAAGCAGAATCGTTGAAGGTGGCGAAGATAATATGTGATGACTACAGTCCTGAAGAGCATTATCGTGGTTATAATGGATATCTTGTGAATTATGAGTGATGGATGCCATGTGAAAAACCAAATTCTTGACAACCGCTCAAGAAAAAAAAGGTCGCATTGAAAGCCTTTGCAAAATAGGAATTTGATTTTAAAGAATTTGGCGTTTTGCGCCTCTTCTCCCAATAAGAAACTGGACTTAAGCATTTCTGCTGAAATTAGAGAGGAAATAAGACGCGAGGCTGAGTTTAAATAGGAAATTCTTAAGTGCTGTCGCGTACTGTACAACAGTTTCGTGAATACGGCTGATGATCCTACTAAGAGGCGTCTTCGAATCCCCATGATAAGAAGGACATGGGAAATTGCACTGGTCTCGAAAAGGGTACCCAGTAGACGGTTTGATTGGGATTGACTTGAGCATCAGCCCCAGACGGTACCAGTGCCACGCCTACATGCGGTTCGTCACCCGCGCCAGCAACCCCTTCAGCAGTGCCGTCAGCCACCATCATCTGCTGTCAGCACCACCATCTAACCCTCGGTATCTTCCTGTGTTGCTGCAGCTCGTGCGTATAGCGCAACGGCGTGTGGTTTGCATGGTCTTGGGTAGGCGTGATCGGTCGCAAATGGCAAGTGAAGTAGCAAATTTGACTTTCCAAAAACTTGCCAACGGACAGCTACGGAAATATCCGGAAAAAACCTTGGCAAGTTTTTTGCTATTTTGGCAAGTAAAACTTGCCAAAAAATGGAAATTTGTCAATTTATTTGCTAAATACGCGTCGTTAAAAACGGCCCTAATAAGAAAGCCAGGCTGAAGAAACAGGCTAATAAGAAAGCAATACGAGCAAAAAGACAATACAAATAAAAACGAATTCTGAAATGATTCAGATTTCTTAGTTTGCATTTTTCTCTGTACAAGGTTTTTGCGCTGACACGCATCGCTTAACAATAAATGTTGGTGGGTGGTGTTGGTGATTGTAGGACTACCAGCCCAGGGACCAACCGACCTGATACCTGATACAGATTTTACAAAATACGAGCAAAAAGATCATACAACAAAAACGAATTATGAAATGATTCAGATGTATTTGTTTACTGGTACATTTTTCTCTGTACTCGTACAAGGTTTTTGCGCTGACACGCATCGCTTAATTAACAGTAAATGTTGGTGGGTGGTGTTGGTGATTGTGGGACTACCAGCCGAGGGACCAACCGACCAACCCAGTAAATCTCTCACCCACCACGCACACCCATCAATTACCTGCCGGTCAGTAAAAAAAGGTTTATGTGCTGACCCAAATCGCTTAGAATAAAAAACGATCCCATCAATGACAATTAATTGCAGGAACACAGCAAAAAGAGAAGAGCCGCCAACGCAGTAGCTTAATGCAGTTAGGAGTTTGACCACTTGAAGGCGTCTGTCACGCTCCTCATTCCCACCGTTCTTGTAATGAGGAGATATTTGATGCTGAGAAGGGCGCAGCCCTTCGAAGCATCAATAGATGCTCTTCATAATGGTTGGGTATGTGCCCGTGGGGGTGTACCCCCCTGGTCGCGAACGGACACAAACGGACAAAAAACAGTTCTGAAAGCTGCCGCAGCGTGGCTTTATTTAAAGAATCCTTAATATTGAGGTTTGTCTGTCTGCTCGTCTGTCTGCTCGTCTGCACTTCGTCTGCACTTCGCACTTCGTCTGCACTTCGTTCGCTTTGCTTTTTTTTGGCGCGCGACGCGTACACTGAACCGATTCAGACACGCTCGGGACTGATAGAGGCCCGCTATTTGTGCCGACCGTCCTGTGCTATTCGTGTCGAAAGCCGTGCCGAGATCGGAGAGCTAGGCGGTAGTGACTGCCCTAAACTGTTGCCAGTACCAAATTGTGTCACTGGGATTTCTCGGCAGTAGAGCAAACTAGCAGTAGTATATAGCAACGATGAGGAGACATGTCAAGCAAGGCAAAACATGCGCTGTCAAGGGTGTAGGGTGGCGTGTTCCACACTAAAAACTAGTTGTTTGGTGACAGTCACGGCATGTCAAGGCTGTCAAGGGTTGAAACTGAAGACCACATTTCTCGGCAGTAGAGCAACAACGGTGATGATCGGACGAGAAGAGGAAGACCATCATCGCACACAGCACACACACGACCATCACCAGCAAACACCACAACGACGACCATCACCACCACCGCCACCACCCCTGCCCCACGAGCCGCAGGAGCACCAGAAGTTGTTGTTGCTCGTAGTGGCTGGTGGTGGTTGGTGGTGGCTTCGTCCCGTGGTTTGGTGGTGGTTCCTGGTACGCACTCGTTCAGCAGCAGCAGCATTTTGTTTTTTTTTTCCATCCCATTTCTTATCTGCTGCTGCTGCTGAGAGATGCAGAAAACAAAAAGACAATAAAACACGATTTCTGAAATGATACAGATTTTACGAAATACGAGCAAAAAGACAATACAAATAAAAACGAATTCTGAAATGATTCAGATTTCTTAGTTTGCATTTTTCTCTGTACAAGGTTTTTGCGCTGACACGCATCGCTTAACAATAAATGTTGGTGGGTGGTGTTGGTGATTGTAGGACTACCAGCCCAGGGACCAACCGACCTGATACCTGATACAGATTTTACAAAATACGAGCAAAAAGATCATACAACAAAAACGAATTATGAAATGATTCAGATGTATTTGTTTACTGGTACATTTTTCTCTGTACTCGTACAAGGTTTTTGCGCTGACACGCATCGCTTAATTAACAGTAAATGTTGGTGGGTGGTGTTGGTGATTGTGGGACTACCAGCCGAGGGACCAACCGACCAACCCAGTAAATCTCTCACCCACCACGCACACCCATCAATTACCTGCCGGTCAGTAAAAAAAGGTTTATGTGCTGACCCAAATCGCTTAGAATAAAAAACGATCCCTCCCATCAATGACAATTAATTGCAGGAACACAGCAAAAAGAGAAGAGCCGCCAACGCAGTAGCTTAATGCAGTTAGGAGTTTGACCACTTGAAGGCGTCTGTCACGCTCCTCATTCCCACCGTTCTTGTAATTTCTTCAGAGTTGAAGCAAGTGAGTAGTACCTGGAATTATTTACCCCGTCCTACAACAGAGTACCGCCCTAGGTACCCTGGTACCGGCATGGCTTTTTTTGTTCTGGTGGTGTACCGCAGTGTTCACACATCGAGTCCCAGAGGATTAATTGGAGGCACAAAGCTTGAGAGGGCAGATCACAGGCGATGATAGTCGATGCTGCACACCGCTCGCTGTACTCAGCACTATATCTGTGAACACGGATCGATATGTACACAGCAGCAGCACAGCAGTCGGTACAGTAGTAGTAGGCACAGCAAAAAACAAAACAGCGGCAGTTGACTTCCTAACTCTACGAGTATACGTATGCTGTACAGAATTATATGATTTGCCAAAGAAAAACAAATGTGGCGCCTGGTTGCGCGGGGAGATGAACCAACTCTCCCGGGTCGGCGTACTTGTACGAGTACTGGCAGGTACTGATCCGGACCCGGTAGGCAGGAGACACTCCCCCCCCATCCCGAAACCACCGTAACCGACAGCTGAACGATATGCATGATGGCTCGAGTTTCCCGGGCAGTTCGGCCCAAGGTTGGTTGGTGCACAAAAAGAGTCAATGAATCATGCGGGTAAAAGTTGTTCATGCAACAACACCGGAGAAGATCGATGATGATGATGCAGATTGCTCGTATTTTGTACATGTTGCTTGATTTGATCGACGTGCCAACGTGCAGCAGGTAGGTACTCTTTGCGCTGTCGCTTCTCGTTGTTTGTGAAAGATGGAATGGCCGTGCCTATTGTTGTTTCAACCAGCACCACGTGATGGAGCCTCCAGATAGCTGCTATGTACAGTGCCATACTGCTGTTTGTTGTACTTTCAAGTGTACGTACAACGTGATCCAGTGATCCGAGCGATGATCGACTATTTTGTTTGAACAGGAACGGAATAAAATGCCCGACGAACGGAATTGGAACGGCTTCAAACGAGGGAGTACTGTAAGTACAACACAACAATAAATACCCGAACGGATACATTAGTACGAACAAACGAACGACCTAGAGGCTGCTTGGACCACGGCGGCAGCTGCTACTACTGCTACAACTGCAATTGCTGCTGCTGCTACTGCTATGCTGCTGCTGCTATTCTGCTGCTGCTTCCGCTGTGGGGTGATCGAGTACCCTGTAAACCCGGCACACCTGTAATCAATGTACTGTTTGTACACAGCAGAGGGAACAACAAAAAATAATGCGTGCGGTGCAAACTCAAGATCGGCCGTACTGCGCGCGCAAAGTATTGCCGACAAGAACAATGCAATGCATGCAATGCAATGCAAACGGCTGCTGTGGCGTCCTGGTATATGGATAGCCACGGCTTGGACTTGCTGTAGAGGTTTAATGCCAAGGCTCGTTGGTGCGATTTGGCCCGCCTCCCCCGCCCACACGTTCTGCGCCTTTTGTGTCTGTCTGTATCCTGTTGTATCCGAAACCGATCCCAAATCGGAAACAGAAAAATATTCTTGAAGCGTCCGATAATAAACCAAACTCTGGTCGGAAATATAATGAACTTTTGTTCTTTGGTACGAATACCAAACGAGTATTATATTTCTGGCCATAGTGGCACCGCGGTACCACCAGGGGTACGAATTTGTTGCGGTTTGCCCAGCACACAGCACACAGGTTTCCTTTCCTTTCTCTCTCACCTTGATTGAGTTTCCTGGGAGCCGTAAAGCGTCGTTGGCTCAGTCAAGAAGAAGAGAGCTGTGCGGCGCGTGTGTGACGATGAAAGGAGTCGCGCTGCCTTGTGTGCACGTTCACGAGTTCTCTTGCCACGCCTGTTCGCCTCTAGGCTTGAGTTCCCACGACGCCTGGTTCTTGTAAATGAGGACTGCCGATTGATTGTGTGCTGGTTGTTGTGCTGCTGTTGCTGCCGCTGCTCCTGGGCTATTGCAGAGGGCGAGGAAAGAGCGACAGATGCGGGACTGCATACCTGTAGTACAGCAGGCTATATCATACCCGCAAAATCTGGATTTTGTTTGTGGTATCTGACCTTTGTCGTCCGCTCGGCACCCTCGGGCATGTTGAAGTCTTCAAGAAAAGGAAAAAAATAACCATGTCACTCATGTACCACATTATGCGTACGTACCAGGTACCAACCAGCTATCAGGCGAGCCTGGGCGAGCTGCTCTATTCTTCTTGTTCGTCGAGTACCGTATGCGATTGATATGAACCGCGTATGTATATAGTGGGGCAGCAGACTTCACCGCGCGCTAGAAGATCAGGGATAGGGTTTGGGGGTGAAGCGAGACCGGTAAAGCGACCTCTAGTGGGGAGGCTGGAAGAGCGCCGGCTGTGTACGTATAACCCTGGATCTGAAGAGTTAGGAATGGGAAAAGGAGCAGCCAGCTGCAGTAGTACGATAAGTTGGGCAAAGATAGGAGATAGGGTGGAAAGCCTAAATCAAGAAAAACAAACGTGCTGCTGTAGGTACTGTAGGAAATAATGCCGCGAGTAATTTGCAAGATATGATCCTCTCCGCCGTTTCATTGTGTGCGGTCGCGGTGTTCGTCCCACTCCTTTTCATCATGCAGAGCGCTGGACAACTACAGTACTACAGTAGTAACCATCTGAGAACGGTACTTTTTTTTTGTGGGTTCTGCCGATGGCTGTACTGAAAGAACCAAGGCGACAATTCACACGCCGGTTGTGTCCAACAATGCCCTGAGTGAAAATGAAAATTCGCGTTCGCGTCGATTTTTATATTTTTCAGTTTTGCTTTACTGTAGTTATAGCCTTGAAATGCTATTTTTGGTAAGGATTTCAAATGGTCAATTTTCAATATATTTATTTTCGGCTGGCTCAGGAAACCACATTCTAGACCCGATATTGAAAATGTGTTCCCGGAGACAGTAAGGAAAAAAACCGAAAATGGAAAATTTTTCAGCGCCATCAAAAATGGATATTTTACTACAATACAACTTGTATGATGATCGTATAGCTACAGTAAGGAAAAAAACCGAAAATGGAAAATTTTTCAGCGCCATCAAAAATGGATATTTTACTACAATACAACTTGTATGATGATCGTATAGCTAATCACCACAATCCTCCGGGAACACATTTTCAATATCGGGTCTATAATATGGTTTCCTGAGCCAGCCGAAATTAAATATATTGAAAATTGGCCATTTGCAATCCTTACCAAAAATAGCCTTTCAAGGCTATAACTAAAGCAAAACTGAAAAATATAAAAATCGACGCGAACGCGAATTTTCATTTTCACTCAGGGCATTGTTGGACACAACCGGCGTGTGAATTGTCGCCTTGGTTCTTTCAGTACAGCCATCGGCAGAACCCACAAAAAAAAAGTACCGTTCTCAGATGGTTACTACTGTACTACTACAGTACATACGTACAGTGATATCACAAATATTAATACTACTGAAACCATGAATGGCACATACTACTGTACAAGGAAGCAAACATATGGCAGGTACATGAAATAAAGCGGCGTGGGGTCGGCAGAATCCCTACTGCTGTATGTATAGCAAGCGACAACAAACAACAGTTGAGATGCGTCCAGTCGTCACAATCCTCTCTCTCTGTCGTTTCCTCGCTGCCCCCCCCCGACACAGCAGTGCCTCCTGGTCACGATCGTTCTTGCTGTTTTTTGCTGCGTATCGATCCATATCGCGGTTGTTGCATGTTGGGTGTGTCTGGTGTTTTCTCGCGTTAATGGCAAGATATACGCGTGTACATCTACTCGTACTGTTGTTGTTGCTGTCCCTGCCGCGCTACTGTTGTTGTTGTTCTTGTTGTTGTTGTGGCTACGGCGATGCTCACCAGACTGCGGCGGGCATAGCTTGGCGGCGTCCGACACCACCACGGGGGGCGAGTGCGCCGTTACCTACCGTCGCCTCACCGTCGCTCCGGGCGCCCTGGGGCTAACAGTATTAATCCTACAGTATTTGTACTTCGTTTAACAGTACTTGATCCCTTTATAGCTGCCGTATCCCAGGCAAGGTCGAGCGTGGCACGTTCTTGGAGGCAAGCCAGGGAGGAAGGGGTGAGGACGGGTGGAACCGGAACAGAAGGAGGTGGGGTTCAAAACGTGTGAACTAGAGCGGGGGGGGTGGCTGAGGGTAGGTTAGGCTAGGCGGGAGGTCGGGGGTGGGGGGAGAAGAAGAAGAAAGGAGGAAGAGTTCGATTGCGCGTTGGGGCGTGGGGTGCGATGATGACGGAGAGAGTTCCTGGGCAGTAGTTTAGAAGGGGTGGGGGGGGGAGAGGTACAGTAGTTTTGTCGTAAAAACAGGAAAACGGTGAAGTAGCCTGGGTGGCGCATCTCGGCGACGGTCTTCGATCTATCGGGAGTCGAGAAAGGGAAAGCTGCCAATTGGAGGTCGCTTGGTTTAGTCCAAGGTTAAGACGGGGGGGGGGGTGGAGGTCGAAGGGGGAATCCTGGAGGAAGATGCTTCCCCTGGAAAGGCAACCCAATTATTGTAGCTGCACCACTACTTTCGTGGGCACGTTTTGTTTTGTTTTTGCATAATGGGTTCGTTTTGGTTTCTACGCGCCCGGTGGACCATTTCTTGACGTTGGGCGCACCACGGCTTGCGGGAGAGTAGGCGAGAATGTTGTCGCTACGTTGCCACTGCGGGGCCACGTGGTTATTTTGCCGGTACCGACGGCGTAGCTGGGTAAACCGCCGCGTGATTGGCACCATCAAGGCGGCGTCGCCTCAGGGGCGGGGTTATGGGGTTCGGGGACGCCGTAGAGGGATTTCTTAGCAACGAAATCAGGAAGATAACTTTGTTGTCACGTCCGGCAGACAAGATGGGGGCGGGGGGGGGGCGGGGGGGGAGGGGGTCGCAATTACCACGGAAAGCACGCCGTAAACCAGCCTGAAACGGGCAGTCGCAAGCTTCGTTGGGGTGATCTCTACATGAGGACGACACTTCGACAAGGTCAGGGGAGGGGGAGTGCGAGGGGGGAGGGGGGTAAGAGGGGTAGGGTGTACTCATGTCGTGCACGGCCGTAGTCGTATGACCATAGACCCTCGCATCCCTACAATGCCAGGACGGAGCACGTTGGGTTTTCACCAACCCCAGGCAGACATTGCTAGCACCAAGCGTGAAGCCCCGTAAGGTATTGGGCGAGTCGCATGGAGGGTGAGCTGCATCCTGCTAAGAACCGCCCGTGAGGCGGGCTTGCATATGGACGACAGCCTCCAATGAATCGATTAAATGTATGGTGTGGTCACTTCCAGAAACAGCAATGGGTATTCCTATGTATCTGCCTCGTGGATGCCGTACCATATACACACTACGTGATACGATCATGTAAGAGGGGAGGGGCAACGAGGGGCTCACCCCTGTGAGGAGTAAGATGGGGGGGGTCGGACGATGGACAGGGTATGGAGCTTTACGGAGGACCTGGACTGATTGGAGTCCCCCCCCATCGACGCGTTGCCGCCTGCTATGCAAGGGGTGTTAGCGGTACGCCTGTTAGTGGGTCGGGGACGGTGGAGGACCTTACCGTCGTGATGCACCAAGCATTTCCGTATGCCAGGCATTCCACGCCAACCCGCGCGCCCCACAAGGCAGACAGTGGGCACGCAGACCCCACGGGCGTGAGAGTTGGCCGGAGGGCCGTGGGAGTACCCAGCAAAATCAAGCGCCGAGTAGGGCGTCCATCGCGGCCGCGATAGGGCAAGCTATAGCTCTTTCCGCCGGCGGCCCGCGAGCAGCACACCACTAACCCGGCGTGGGAAGGGTGTCATCCTGAGGCCGGGCCCGTACGCCAGGGGGAGCCGGTCGCTACCGGTAGAGCTGCAATGGCTCGAGCGGTAACTCTGCAGCTAATGGAAGGAGGGCGGCCCAGGCGACTGTCGCAGCGTGGGTAAGAGGAGAGCCAAGGAGTTCATCAGCCCCGACGCCGGGAGGACTACAGCAGCAGCAGACGTCGTCCGCGGAGCAGCAGGAAGGGGGGTCGAGCGGACACATGCCCAGGTAGAAGTGCGCCCTTTGCTTTCTGAAGTTCCTTTGCGTGAGGCGGACTACACCAATGGCAGGTAAAAATACGATTGCGATAGAAAGGAAGGTGCTACAGTATATATATATACCCGATGAAAAAATCCATAACCTATGTATGTGTACAGAAAGTCATATGGTAAAAAAAAATAGCCTTCCGACGATCTTGGATTAAGGAGCCTTTCATAGGTCATGCAGAAAATATTTTAGCCCAAAACCTGCTATCTCTATCGTAGCACGCGTCCGTCCTGGACGACGGCGATGCTCCCGGTGGCGGTTCTTCCACGGGTGGGACGTGGGCAGCAAACAACAACCCCGGGATGGATGAGCACGTGGGGGGGGGGGGGGGGGTGTACTCATGTTGTGCACGGCCGTAGTCATATGACCATAGACCCTCGCATCCCTACAATGCCGGGACGGAGCGCGTTGGGTTTTCACCAACCAGGCAGACATTGCTTGCACCAAGCGCGAAGCGCCGTGAGGTATTGGGCGAGTCGCATGGAGGGTGAGCTGCATCCTGCTAAGAACCGCCTCTGAGGCGGACTTGCATATGGACGACAGCTTCAATGAGTTAATTTAATTTCTGGTGTGGCCACTTCCGGAGACAGCAATGGGTTTTACTATGTAACTGCCTCGCGGACGCCTTACCATATTAACACTACGTGATACGACCATTCCCGTTGTGCGGAACAAAGGTTCTCCACCCCGCACAAATGATCTACTCGACCGCCAGCTTTGGTGACCGCCAAAAAAAAAAACAAAAAAAAACGGCACCCTGGTTGTCTAGCTCACGCAGCGAGTGGCGTGTTTTACAGCGTCGTTGCCAACCGACGCCAACCCAACCTATAAATATATCATATATTTCGCGACTCAGCAGGAGGAGGGTAGGGCACCCGTGACGAGCGTAAAGCGCCCGCTTCGTCGCCGGTGGGAAACAAAAGGCGGACGGATGACCACCCGCTGTCAAGGATCGTAAGGGAGGCAGGCGGGAATGCCCTCACGCCAGGATGGCCATAGCGACACGAGGTCGCCGGAAAACAGCAGGAGGGTGTTTGGTGGCCACCGAAAGCTGCGATACGCCCAAAAGAAACTCCACCGCCTGCGAGACGCGAGCGGCCGACGACCACCCCGAAATGGACATAATACGGCGAAGGGGGAAACACCCTTCACGCTAGGGGGGTTACAGTGGCAGTTGTCGATACGCGTAGGGGCTCAGCAAGATGGGGGCAGGGCGATAGCCTTTGAACCCAGCGGCGGTTCCCCTGCCGGTGGACCGCGAGGGGAGGACGGCTACTCCGGCGTGAATGAGTACCAGGACGGGGGAACTAGCCCTTGTGACAGGCGAACTACGGGAGTAGTTTGAAGCGCATCACAAGGTGTACCCGCCGCCGGTGACAGCCGAGACGCTCTCAGCTGGGGCCCTGCCGCTTGCCGGAAGCGGAGAGGTGGATGACTACTCTTGCATGGACGAACGCGGGGACGAGGGGACCAGCCCTCGCACCGGAATAGCCTCAACAGGAGACGGGTCGAAGGCTGGTACCGGCGAGGGGTATGGCCGAGTCCCCTTTGCCCTCCACCCTCGAGGTTCGGCGCAGCCAAGCCTAATGAGGTGACCGGCCTCTATCTCGACCGCGTGTCCGGCCGAGCCACCGTTCGTCACCCCCTCTAGGAAGGAGCAATCGGTACTCTATCCCTACCCCAGCCGGGTATCCTAGGGTGCCTGCCTACAATGGTCTGGTTGCCTTTCAGGGAGGTCAAGGCGCCAGCCCCAGTGGCTTCAAGTCAACTTCGGCAAGGAGACCCAGAGCCGGGTGGCGTCGGCGCGATGGGATGGGGGGCCAGCCGTCCGGGTCCGTCGACTACGGTCGCCAGGCGGTGGGCTCACCCTCAGTGGACGTTTGACCAAGCATTTGGGAATGGAGACGTAGAGCAAGAAGAGGATTGCCGTTTGGGTCCTGCTTGCTTAACAGCTCTGAAACAACGACAGCTGGCACCGGGGCCCACCTCGGCGGCGTCGTTGCTTACGATCGGCTCTGGGGGCCGATGCCGGATCCAGGGGTCGGGGCTTCCGACGGACGACAGGCGCGAGAGAAGGCACACTTTAAAGGGGTGAACGGCAGGACTGTCGCTGGGGTGCGGGGTGGCGGCGGAGCGGCGCGCGGGACAGACAGCGCATAGGGGGACACGGCCCGCGACTGGGACGCCCCGCATCGGAAACGCAAACCGAGAGGAGGGCGGTTGGTGGCACGTCTCAAATTGCGCCAGGGTTGGAACCGCCCGCAGTCGGGACCCTTCACACATGGACATGGATCAGGCGCAGCCCCCCACACTCCTATCATAGATCGTACCGGGGTCCCGAGGTGCTGTTCATTCCGTCCGAGACAATATTGCCACGGTCGGTTAAACATTTCAAATTGGTCCAGGGTTGGACACACGCACAGTCGAGGCCCTTCGCCCCATGGAGGTAGAATAGGGGGGGTATAATATCCTTCCATTGCCGCCTCGGGCCGTGCGGGGCTTTCAACGTGCTGCCCGTTCCGTCGGGGGGGTTGTTGGACCAACGGGTTCGTTCCGCGCGACATCTCGGGGGAGAAGCAGTATTAATAGCAGATCATACGGAGAATGGCCGGATATCCGGTGGGCTCGCCCTCCCACCGTGCGCTCCCTCGCCCTCCCGTGTTGTCGGGGGGGACAGCTCCCGGGTCTCAAGAGATGCTCGTCGTGCAGTAGGAAGCGTGGCTCGAACGAGACTTTTGGGAGAGCCCACGCCTGTGAAGAATCAACGGGGGAGTCCGGCACCCGGCATCCCTTTCTGGTGGCAATTTCAGCGGTAGGTAAGGTCTTCCCCTCTGCTGCCGTCCGACGCTGAGCCGGGCTCTCGGATCTCCGTGGCTGTAAAATTTGCTAGTATGCTCCACAATCTCGCTGTAGTAAAAATTGCGTTTCATCTGCGTCCAGTTTGGTCGTTTAATACCGGTACTACTTACAGTCGTCGAAATAACCGTATCTAAAAGTCAGTAAGACTGTTTTGACGAGATGAAACGACGGTTTCGACTTAGTCTCGAGATTCAAATACGTCTAGTAGTTGCAGCAGCACCAGCAGCACCAGCAGCAACAACAAACAGCAGCAGAAATAATCATAGAATTGATAGTGAAAAACTGTCCTCTACTTTTTGGCACGGTCACAATGATGCGTCTGGCTCGACTGCTCGGAGGCCGCATGCCCCCGGGCCACCCCAACAAACCCCAGCAGGACCAGAACAGAGAACAAACAACAACACGGAGGACTGCAACAACAACAGCAGCAGCAGTACAATCGTCCAGGAACTGACTGTAAACAATGTATTATCTTGCGCGTGCGCGATGAGAGCCCCAACCACCAAAACGACAAGCAAGCGAGCAAGCAAGCGAGCTAGCACGGAACAACAGTAGCACACCACCAGCCGCCGAAAACAACGAGACACACCAAGCCGCGAGGGGCAGTATGCATGGTTTTTCTCAATCGACAACTCACCACCACGTCATCACACGTAAACACGTACCCCCCAACCCATCACGCCAATATATACCGGTACCAGGTACCTGTGGAAGCGAGCACTGCTGATCGGTGGCGCACGCGTGCTCCCACTCGCTACTTGCCTTGCTGCGTGCTTGATGCACGCGCGCCTAACCACATCCACCGAAAAACACCAACACAACAGCCTGCCTGGTTGGAAAACCACAGGCACGACCCCCCCCCCCCCTCCCCCGTCTCGCCCTTCGGCCTGACCTCGCTCTCAGGTGGGCCGACACACCGCAAAATATTCAAGCGGCAGGAAACAAACCGTAAAAAACTGCAATTCGAGGCTATCGCATCACACTGCTGTAAGCCTTGCAACGAGCGCCTCACAAGAGCGAGTGACTAGCTGCCCTCCGGGCGAAAATAAGTAAAAAAAGAAAGAAAAAAACAATAACTAAAAAGCTAATTCAAGAAAACGGCACTAAATAAGACGTAACGAGGTTTCGACTGTTTCGACAGCGGAGAAGGTCCTCCCAGCGGGCGGGGTGGGGTGCGGGAGAGGAAGGGAGGGGGGGGGGGGGGGGGTGACGCGTTGAGAGGCACGGCCAACTCTTTATAAACCTCGCGCGACTTCCTTTACTAAACGTCTCCACCCGTTCTTCCCTTCCCCCATGCAAAACACACAAACGAAAAAAAAAAAACATTTAGCGCCCGGATGAAATGTAGCTCCCTGCCTTCAGTCACAGCTGACACGCTTACTGCATGTTACGCATCGCGTTCCTGCCACCCGCAGCATGCCGACTTCTCCCAGGCGCCCTGTCATTTGCCCATGATTATTGACCAATGATAACCCAGGTACCAAAACACGCGTCCCTTTTGGTGTGTTGTAGGCTACACAGGGATCACACCGGCTGGAGTGGGCGCTGTATGGTGTGGAGGCATGTAACCTTCCCCATCTCGTGTTCCATGCCCCCACCCCCCCCCCATGCATGAAAATGAAGTACACCCCCGCCCCCCGCCCCCCTCCCCCTCTCCCTTTCCAACACCCCCGCCTCCCTAACAACATACGCACCAACATCCGCGTCTCTCTCCGAGGAAAGAGAGTCTTGCACAAAAACGACGCAAACTGCACACGAGCACCACAGAAGTACGAGCGAATGAAATGTCGCCAACAAAAAACATGACTGGCCTTGCCTAGGCAAGCAGCAAGCAAAGCGAGCAGGCAAGCGAAGCCAACAAGCAAGCAAGCAGCGAGCGAGCGAGCAAGAAAACATGCAAGCAAGCAAGCATGCAAACGAGTAAGCCAGCAAGCAAGCAAAGCAAGCAAGCAAGCAAGCAAGCAAGCAAGCAAACAAACAAACAAGCGAGCACGCAAGCAAGCAAGAAAGCACGCCAACGAGCATGTGCGCAAGCATGCACGCAAGCACAGCAGGCAAAGCAAGCAACGCAGGCAAGGGTAGAACCACCATCAACGAAGAACCCAACAACCACCGAACCAACCCACCAAACAAGCCAAGACGCCAGCAAACAACCAAAGCAAAGAAAGCAACCCCGTGTGCGCAAACTTAACTTCTGCTGCGGCGAAAAAAAAAAAAACACACAAGGGCCCAAACCGCGAGCCAGCCGGCAAAAATCTAGCGACACAAAAAAAAAGGTCAATATGTGTCAAACGTGTGTCAAACGTGTCAAAAGGGGGGGGAGCGAGCTGGCAGTAGGCAACGCATACAACAACAACCGCCCCTCTAGTCTCGGGTTGCCCTCTAGTCGATTGCTTAATTTCCACGCGAGGGGCAGCAGGACCAACCGAACGTGCATTTTCCATAGCTCTAATAATAGTACTCAAAGCCGGTAAGACAAAACAACAAATACAGCCTTTTCCGTCCCTACCCCCACCACCATCACCCCCC
>MEHQ01004596.1:167436-220752 GCA_008828725.1 Saccharina japonica
CCTCTTCTTCCCCAACCCCCACTCCCCGCCCCGTTTACCAACACCACCGACCGGCCACCTCCCGAGAATCTTCTTTTCGTTCGTCCTGTCGACGCCTCGAAAATAAATCACTTGTACGGTCGGCGGTCGAAATCGCGGGAGAGCTTATTAGCGCTCGCCCCCCCCCCGGCCTCCCCAATGCCGTCCCTCCGGGGGTAATGCCGCTGGACCGCTTGGGGGGGGGCGTCACGAACTGGCGCCGCAGATCCTCCCTTTTCCCACGCGAACGTTTTAAACGCGCTCAAAAAGCAATCCCTGATAATTTAGTCATGTGTGTTTGTGGGGAGGTAGCAGCGGCCGTCGTGGATGCCGCAAGCAGAAGAAGCAGCAGGAGCGCCGAAAGCAGCAGCGGGGGCAGCAGCAGCAGCAGGGGCAATAACGGAAGCAGCACGAGGGCGACACAAAGAAGGAGGGGGGGGGGGGGTGGGGGGAGGGGAGGGCAAGTGCGGAAAAACTTGTCACAAATCAAGCATCACCAATACCAACTACTGTTGTCACCCGAGAAGTGAGGTGGAAACAAAAACAATAGCAATATTGATAGCGAACAACAAAACAGCAGAACACCAACACACCAATACCAACTACTGTACGACAACAATGTGAAAAAGACCACCACCAAACAACACCAATACCAACACCAATACCAACAAGCTCACACCAACAACAACAACAACAACAACAACAACAACAACAACAACAACAACAACAACAACAACAACAACAACAACAACAACAACAACAACAACAACATACCTGGTAACCACGGTGGCGAACTTGAGGTCGAGCGTGCGGGTCCGGGTGAGCAGAGAAACGAATGTATCCTCCTCGTCCCCGGCACCCCCCCCACCGCCGCCTCGCAAGCCCCCTTGTAAAACCGCCCTCCGTCGCAGCTCTTCGCAGACGGGCTTCAGCACCTTCGTTCCATTTTCCGTTCCAATTCCGTTCCATTTCGGTTATAAATTTGGGTTTACATTTTCGGGGTCCAGTCCCGGTTTATGATTTTTGTTCCGTTTCCGTCCCAGTTCCGTTCCATTTTGCGTTCCGGTTGCGTTCCGTGTTTGGTGTTTCATTTCAGTTCCAATTCCGTTCCATTTCCGTTCCATTTGTATTTAATTTTCGGAGGGCAAGAATGAGGCGAGCAGGTGGGGCGAGGCATTGCGATTAGTGGGCGAGTCGGTGGTTTTCTTCATCTAGCATGGCGTGTTTTTTAGACGGGGTGCAGGTTACAAAAATCCACCCCAAAAAAATATACCCTGGGCGATTTTTTGTTTCTTCATATTTCACGCGGAATTTGCAGCACGCACCCACAACCGACGTAATGCCTGTCACCAAGCTTGCAAAAGATCAAATTCAATATCGACCAATTCTGAACAAACTCACCTCACGTATATTATACGACATATATACTTTGTAATTTGTTTCACGATATCGGGAGAGATTGCGATCTTGAAACTCACCTCTCGTAGATACGATATACTTGTAATTTTGTTCCACAACATCGTGAGAGATTGCGATCTGCAGCACACACCTGCCGTTGTGGCATGCTGCCGAGGACCTATATCTGTATAGTACAGATCCAACCCAGGAAACCAAAACAAAAAATAGTTAGTAATACCTGAGACTGAGGGCCGGCGAGGGCATCAACGACCTCCCGGACCCTAAGCGATCCCTTCCCGCCCCTCTGGCGACTCCACACCAGCTCCAAGTCGAGGAGAGTGTTGAACGACCTCGGCTGGACGTGCGTGAAAGACGAAGACGCCACCTTGGGCGAACTCCTGGCATCCATCTCGCGCCCTGCAATTTTCGGAAATACAAAAAAGAACAAAAAAAAAAAAAAAAAAAAAAAAAAAAAAAAAAGGAAAAAGCAGGGAAAATGATCCTTTTAAAAAAAAAAAAAAAAAAAACTCTTTACGTACGTAGAATCACAGAAAAAATCCTGCAATTTCGGAAATACAAAAGAACAAAAAATGAAAAAGCAGGGAAAATAATCGTTGAAAAGAAAAAAACTTTTACGTCGAATCACAGAAGAAAAAAAAATGTCGTCTGGCCGTTGTGACTTCCTGGCAAGTGCTTTGCATGGCGAGCATCACCGGCTCGTACGTAGAATCACAGAAAAATAAATAAATGTCGTCTGGCCCTTGTGGCTGACTCCTCCTGTCAGTGCTTGGCATGGCGAGCATCACCGATGCCGAGCTCAACATCCAGGTGACCTTCGAAAACCCGCGCGGAAACAGGCCCTAAGACCTACGTACGTATATACAAGGTTGCGCACGCTGAAGGGTCCATGTATGTGGTTGCCCTCCGCTTTACACACTCCATCGAAGCCAGTGCCGTGCTTGCTCTATATATGTGTGACACGAAGGGTGGGGAAGGCCACGACCTGTCCGGCGGAAGCAAGGAACCCTCGAAGACGATGCGCGAACGTTCTTTCGCGAAATTCCGATCGATTTTTCGCTAAATCGGCAATTGAACAGTCCGTCGCCGATAGCGCCCCTTCTTCTGCCTCTTGAGGTTGAGCCAAGAGAAATTCAAGTTTATTCGCCAAACCATGTCAGTTTTAACCTTCAAGGGCCATCGGTTATAACCTTCAAGGGCCATTCGGCAAAGCAAAGCAAAAGCAAAGCAAAAGCAAAGCAAAAGCAAAGCAAAAGCAAAGCAAAAGCAAAGCAAAAGCAAAGCAAAAGCAAAGCAAAGCCAAAGCCAAAGCAGAAGCAGAAGCAGAAGCAAAAAAAAAAAGCAAAGAAAAAGCAAAGCAAAGCAAAGCAAAGCATAAGCAAAGCAAAAGCAAAGCAAAAGCAAAGCATAAGCAAAGCATAAGCAAAGCATAAGCAAAGCATGAGCACACCAAACCAAAGCACAGCAAGCCAAAACAAAGCAACGCACTCAAACCGAAGCAAACCAAAGAAAACCAAAGCAACGCAAAACAAAGCAACGCAACTAAAACCAAACCAAACCAAACCAAACCAAACAAACAAACAAACAAACAGGCCCCAATAAAACACCACCACCGCTAAAAAACCCCAACCCGGCCACGCTCTTACCGGAGCGCCCAACGAGCGCCGAGGCCGACGCACTCGACCAGCCGAAAAAAGGCGACGGATCGCTCCGTCCAAAGGGCGACATCATGTGACCCATCGACATCTTCTGCTGCTGCTGCTGCTGCTGCTGCTGCTGCCGCTGATGCCGCAACCGCTGCGACTGCGACAAGTCAGCCAGGCCACAATCCCCTGCCCCCCCTCCTCCCACCGCCGCTCCAAACCCTGCAGCCCCTCCTCCCCCCCCTCCGAGGCTTCTCCCTCTCTTTCTAGCTCCGCCGCCGGGCGATACGAGAGTGAGAAGGACCGTCCTCGGCTTCCCCCTACGCCGCGGGAACTTCATGGCGGTGATGCCGGGTCCAGTTATCATTTTCTCGAAAAGTTCCTCACGGTCCTGTTTGGAGAGACAGAGAAGGCGGGAAGATTGTACACCGGGAATCAAAGTGGGGAAGCGGAGCGGGGGGGGGGGGGTCGGTGTGGTGTGTAACGAGTGATTATTGCGACACGATTAATTGCGGGGGCGTTTGCTTTTCATTTTGTTTTTATTTTTTGGGTCGGGTTTTCGTATCGTTTGCCATATGTATATGCTTTATTGAGTGTACCCTAGCCTCTTGTGTTTGAAAATGATGGTTTTAGCGTGATACACAACATGAACGGGAAGGGGTACTCATGTTGTGCATGGCCGTACTCGTGTATGACCATAGACCCTCGAATCCCTACAATGCCGGGACGGAGCACGGTCGTTGTACTCATGCCGTGTATAGCCGTAGCTGCATGAAGCGGAGGACGGGGCGGGGGGGAAGGCGTACTCATGTATTGCTTGCCTTAGTAATTTGACAATTGACCACGCACCCCTTTCGAGACGGAGTGGGATGGGAGAGGGTACTCAATTGTTGCTTGCCTCAGTCATTTGACCATTGACCACGCATCCCTTTCCAGACGGAACGGGAAGGGGCGTATATAACCACGTCACACATGGCCGTAGTCGTGTGACCGTAATAGACTCTCGAATCCCTTGCAACGGGGGACGTCGGATTTTCACCGACCATGCAGGCAGACATCGCTTGGGAGAGGGAAGCAACAAAAACCGAAGACTCAGCTTTGGTTGTAGTTAGGCTTCACGGTCGCGCGCGTGCTACGATCGAGGTATAATAGCACTTTTTGACTGAAAACGTTTCTGAACGAAGAGGCTCCTTAGGGCCCATATTAACGAGTATAAAATATATTCAATTTGGGAAAAATGAAATTCAAATTTGCTTTTCATTGGTCAACACACGCACCAGCACCAAAGATTAGGATCTTGGGGTATAATATTGGGTGGTGGTTCGTGTTTTGACCAATGAAAAGCGGAGTTGATTTTTTTTTTCCAAATTGAATTTTGTTTTTCTTCGTTAAAACGGGCCCTTAACCCAACACCGTCGGGTTTCCATTTTGTGTTGCATGCTTTTCGTTGGATCGTTATGATAGGCCAGGCCGGGAGATCGAGTTCATCGGGTAGCACTTTCGTTTTCATCCAAAAACCATTTTTTGACTTGCTATTAGTATAGAACTCCTGAAGGGAAGAGCCTCAGAAAATGTACTGTATGCAGGTGCACCTCTACCGAAGCATACGTCATTTTCTAGGAAACAGCATCATCTTTAGATCATTCCCACCTGACGATCTAGATATTTCAAGGCCAGGGATCTGTTCCATATATTGTATGATCTAGCTCGTGCTGTCCGGGTAGGTGAGCCGGACAAATCTGCATGATCTAGCACCATGTTTCCTGGGCTGGATCTGTGCTTACACAGATCCTAAGCAACCCCTGACAACGGCAGCTGAGGAACTAGATTATCTACGGTAGGTAAAAGTCCAGCCACCTTGTATGCGCACCTACTATTGTACCTGCGAACCCAGCGCAACCCATCACAACGTCAGGTCAGGAACTAGATGATGTACATCATGATCTATCTGCAGATGATATATCCGTAGATGATCTAGATAATGATCTATCTGATCATGATCTAGACCATGATCTGTCGGGGGGGGGGGGGTGGTTACAGAGTCCAACCACCCGGCTTTGTAGTGATTCGAGGGCCCCCATGGTCATATGATACGGCTACGGCCATGCATGGCATGAGGACCGCCCCCCGCCTCACCCCCTCCCCACTACACACGCGCCACGGCACCTCCCCTCACCCTCTCCCCACCGCCACCCACCTTAACCCGTTGCAGCATATCATCTCCGGTGTCTTCGAACCAGTTCGGCAGCCCCAGGGCCTGCGCCCCCACTGGCCCGGCCCCGTCAAGCCTCGCTGGAACTCCCAGCGCTGAAAAAGACGAGGAAGGGCGCGGGCTCTCCAACACGCCCTCGTTTCCGCTGCGTGTGGCCTCGATCTTCGTCTCTTCCGCCCCTCCCCACCCCGGTTGCCGGGCGGCGGAGGCGGTGGCGGCGGGGGTAGTGGGGGTAGCGCGGCGGGCAGCGGCGGTGGTGGTGACGGAGTTATCTCCGGACTTACCTCGGCGTTTTCGTCGACGAGAGGAGGGGGGGTGTCGTTGTCATCGACGGCAACGACACCGACGGCGGCGACGGCGGCGGCAATGACGGTTACGGCTCCTTTTTCCACCAGCACCTCGAGGCTTTCCCTGTCCTCTGCGTCGCCGTCCCCTTCGGCCGGCTACTCCGCGGGAGGCCCAGCGGACCCGAAGAAGGCGGCCGCGAAGCCGTGGGCGGCCACGGGCAGGGGCGGCCCGACGGTCAACACGGCGTCGGCGAACGGGTACGAATGCGGCGGCGGCGGCGGCAACGGTGGGGGTGGCGGGGGCATCGGTGGCCGAGGTAGGGGGCGGATGTCACCGGGGCGGATGTCCCCCATCCACCTGCGAGGCCGCAACCCATCGGAGTGCCCGTGCGGCGCGGCCGCTCTTTACGATGAGGTGATGGGCGGGGACGGGAAGGCGAGAGCGACAAGAGAGGGGGTGGGGGTTTGCACGGGCGCGGGGATGGCGGTGGGGGTGGGGTTCGGCGGCGGGAAGGCGGCTGTGAAAGCGAAGGCGCAGGCTGAGGAGGCGAGGGCCGCGGCGGACAAGCTGCGGAGAGCTAAGGCATACGCGCACCTGTTGACCAGGGGCACCAAGGCTTTGGCCTACGCCAACTTGCAGGTGGGCGGATTATTTAGACGGCGCCAGCTATTGGTTGCCATGGTTTTCGGTAGCTGATTGGTTGATACATTTTCCTGATCGATCGATGGGTGGGGTGGAGCAGGGTGGCGGGGAACCAACCGCGTCTGTGCGGAGCTCGCGCTTTGAGCTTGAACGGAATGCTTCCTGGGTTCATTTTGTTTGGGGCGGGGAGCGGTGAAGGCAGCATCGTCACCCGGTTTCTATGGGTGCTTGCTGTCTACCCTGGGGCTCCGCCTTGGAGTTGTTCATCCTGTTTTTCGTTTTTCGTTTTTTTTTTGTGGTTTTCCTCACTGTTTGATTTTTTTTTCTTTCTATGTGAAGCTAAACGCTCTTTTTTTCATCGCGAGTCGAAGGCGAGTCGTGGCGATTCACACCATTTTGCAGTCGTCCTGCCAAACGAATCGAAACAACTCGAAGTCGTCATCCGTATACTGCGCGCGACCCCCCCGCCCCCCCCCCCATCTAAACACGCCCAAATATTTAGGCGAAGGCGTACAAGTTCTTGCGAGAGCAAGCGGCGGCGGCGCTGAAGAGGGAGGGGGACGCGCTGCTGTCGCTGTCCGTCAAGAGCAAGGCCGAGGCCGCGGAGCGACCGCTGTGGGAGAAGCAGCCGCAGCAGTCTCTGTCCCAGCCGTCGCCGTCGCCGTCGCCACCGCCGCCGCCGATAGTATCATCATCGTCATCGCTAACCGCGGGAGGGAAGCAACACCTCCTCACTTCGTCATCACCGCCGCCGCCGCCACCACCACCGTCTTCCCCGCCGCCGCCACCACCGCCTCCCGCCCCGCTGCCATTTGGGCGCGGTCCTTCGCCGCGCTGGTCACCGGTTGAAATGCCGCCGTCTGCGACCGCGGTGGCCAAAGCGATCGCTACCGTGGCCCGTGGCGCTTCGAGCTCGGCAACGGCCACCGCGCAGCGTAACGTGGCGATGGTCGCCCAGCACAGGAGGAGGCATTCCGCCCCCGCCGAGGTGGTGGTGCCGGAAGCCGAACCGGAAGCGATGGCGTCGTCGCCTAGTGCGGTGGCTTCGGCGGCGGCAGTGCCGTCCTCGGCTCGAGCGATGTCCATTTCGTCTGACACGGGTGGGGTGGGGCGCGGGGAGAGTAGGGAGTGCGAGCGGGTCGAACTGGCGCTGGTGCGGCGGCGGCGGCGGCCGGCGGCGGCGCCGTCGGTGGCCGTCCCCTCGGCGCGTCACAGGAGCAGTCGCGCGGTGGCGGGCGGGGGCGGCCTGCTGGCTATGGCGGGCGGGGCGGCCGCTGCTGGTTGCGAGCGGTGCCGGCGCGCCCGGCGCCAGTTGCGAGGCGAGCGTTTGGGGCGGCGCTGTCCCTCGCCGAAAGCTGTGACGGCCCATCTGCGCCGCCCGCGATCTGCCTACTGTTTCAGCTGGATTAAGGCGCCCGCGACTAGATCATCCGCTATGCAGAGTCACGCTGACTAGAGTTGCGCAGAGAGTATGGGCCGCCGCCGCTGCCGCTACCGCCGCCGCCGCTACCGGGGCTACTACCGGCGCCACCGCCGCCGCCACCGCTGTCGCAGTCGCCACCACCGTGCCAACGGGGAGCGGCGCGGGCGTCGCGTATGGCGCGGCGGCCGGTGGCGGGCCGACGGCGGTGTGGGGTCGGGAGGGGGACGAGGTGGGCGAAGTGGCGGAGGACGTGGCTCGGCGACGTGAGCGGGAAGCGCTCGAGCTGGAGAGGGCGAGGGAGGAGGAGGAGGCGAAGGTGAAGGCGGAGGAGGAGGCTAGGCAAGAGCGTGAACGGACGGACAAAATGATCGAAAACTTGCGACGTGCGCGTGAGGCCACCAGGTGCGGAACAGTAGGTTACTGTAGGGTAGGGTAGGGTAGGGTAGGGTTAGGCAAGGAAAGGTGGGGCAAGGTTGCATATAGGGTTGGGTGCGTACGGTACGGTACGTTATGGTAGAGTGCGGGACGATGGGCGTGGTACCGGATTGTGTGGTCGTTGAGAGCGGGACGATCTGTGCTTCGAACGCGAGGATGCATCCTGCCGAGCTTGTATTTTTTACTGAGACTTGGATGGGGTAGGGGTGTAAGATTTCGGAGACGGGAGCGTAATAATTAATCCTCCTTATGCCTCGACAAAAGTCTGGTTGCTTGTATGTGTTCGTTTGTGTAACTCGCCTTGCGCCAAGCAGCCCTCTTCTCCGCTCGTCACTACTGTGCGTGGGGAACTTGTCTAGTCTATTATCATCACGCAGCCGACTTCTCATTAGCGGTGTTTCTAGAAGACTTCACCCCTACCCTTGTCTTCGACCTTAGCCTTGACCCTTACCTTACACGGGTTCTTATCCTTGTCCTCATTAACCGTACCCTACTAAACCTAGACCTTACCCGTGCCCTTACCCTTTTTACCCTTACCCCTCATATTCACCCGGACACCCACCCCCTTTTTCCTCACCCTCCACCTTCACCTTTTTTTCTTTACCCTGTTTTGACTCTCACGGCGGCGAACGTATCAACACGGCAATCAACGACGACCACCATCACCACCAACACCAACAACGATCGCAGCAGCAGCAGCCGCAAGTCATCGGCCTCGAGCTCCCAGTTCCAGAGATGGATGTCTGACGACGCAGCCGCTTCCTCCTTCGGCGATTGCGACACCATAACCGACGACGAATTCAGCGGCCGTGACGTCTGGGCGGAGGCGTCGCAGGGGCGGGGGAACGGGGCTGACGGAAGGGCGGAAGGAGAAGGAGGAGGGGGGGCCCCTCCTCCACCACCTCCAACCTCCTACCCGTCAAGCCCTCTTGTTCTTCCGTCACCTTACCCACCTCCGCAGGCGATACGGCCTCTCGCAAGCAAACGATTACCGACGAATCCGAGAGCGATGCAGCAGCGGCTTCCGCCATTCCACCGGGACCCTCACCAGATACCTCCGACAGCACATCGTGCTGCTCTCTGTCCTCCTCAGCCGTTTCTTCCTGCATCGGGGCGCCTCCCACCCGCGCCTCCTCCTCCCTCCCTTGCCCCACCTCTGCAGTTGGAAGGGTCGCTTCCAAGACCAAACGGCTGCCGCGGAGTGGCGAACACTCCGCGGGCGATGCTGCCCGGTCTGCAGCAGCGTCTCTGCCCTCCACTACCTCCCGCTCCTGCACCGCTCTCTGTTCCGGAGCTTCCACTAAGTCGAAGGAAGATTCAGAAGATTGGCTGGGTGATATGGGCGGGTCTCCGCTCTGCACCGACCTGCAGGACACCTCGGAGGGCACGGGCAACGGGTCATCACCCTCCCCCCCCTCCTCCTTCTCCTTCCGCCCTTCCGTCAGCCCCGTTCCCCCGCCCCTGCGACGCCTCCGCCCAGACGTCACGGCCGCTGAATTCGTCGTCGGTTATGGTGTCGCAATCGCCGAAGGAGGAAGCGGCTGCGTCGTCAGACATCCATCTCTGGAACTGGGAGCTCGAGGCCGATGACTTGCGGCTGCTGCTGCTGCGATCGTTGTTGGTGTTGGTGGTGATGGTGGTCGTCGTTGATTGCCGTGTTGATACGTTCGCCGCCGTGAGAGTCAAAACAGGGTAAAGAAAAAAAGGTGAAGGTGGAGGGTGAGGAAAAAGGGGGTGGGTGTCCGGGTGAATATGAGGGGTAAGGGTAAAAAGGGTAAGGGCACGGGTAAGGTCTAGGTTTAGTAGGGTACGGTTAATGAGGACAAGGATAAGAACCCGTGTAAGGTAAGGGTCAAGGCTAAGGTCGAAGACAAGGGTAGGGGTGAAGTCTTCTAGAAACACCGCTAATGAGAAGTCGGCTGCGTGATGATAATAGACTAGACAAGTTCCCCACGCACAGTAGTGACGAGCGGAGAAGAGGGCTGCTTGGCGCAAGGCGAGTTACACAAACGAACACATACAAGCAACCAGACTTTTGTCGAGGCATAAGGAGGATTAATTATTACGCTCCCGTCTCCGAAATCTTACACCCCTACCCCATCCAAGTCTCAGTAAAAAATACAAGCTCGGCAGGATGCATCCTCGCGTTCGAAGCACAGATCGTCCCGCTCTCAACGACCACACAATCCGGTACCACGCCCATCGTCCCGCACTCTACCATAACGTACCGTACCGTACGCACCCAACCCTATATGCAACCTTGCCCCACCTTTCCTTGCCTAACCCTACCCTACCCTACCCTACCCTACAGTAACCTACTGTTCCGCACCTGGTGGCCTCACGCGCACGTCGCAAGTTTTCGATCATTTTGTCCGTCCGTTCACGCTCTTGCCTAGCCTCCTCCTCCGCCTTCACCTTCGCCTCCTCCTCCTCCCTCGCCCTCTCCAGCTCGAGCGCTTCCCGCTCACGTCGCCGAGCCACGTCCTCCGCCACTTCGCCCACCTCGTCCCCCTCCCGACCCCACACCGCCGTCGGCCCGCCACCGGCCGCCGCGCCATACGCGACGCCCGCGCCGCTCCCCGTTGGCACGGTGGTGGCGACTGCGACAGCGGTGGCGGCGGCGGTGGCGCCGGTAGTAGCCCCGGTAGCGGCGGCGGCGGTAGCGGCAGCGGCGGCGGCCCATACTCTCTGCGCAACTCTAGTCAGCGTGACTCTGCATAGCGGATGATCTAGTCGCGGGCGCCTTAATCCAGCTGAAACAGTAGGCAGATCGCGGGCGGCGCAGATGGGCCGTCACAGCTTTCGGCGAGGGACAGCGCCGCCCCAAACGCTCGCCTCGCAACTGGCGCCGGGCGCGCCGGCACCGCTCGCAACCAGCAGCGGCCGCCCCGCCCGCCATAGCAGCAGCCGCCCCCGCCGCCACCGCCGCCGACGCTTGTGACGCCGCCGAGGGGGACGGCACCGACGGCGCCGCCGCCGCCGCCGCCGCCGCCGCCACAGCCGCCGTTCGACCCGCTCGATCCCTACTCTCCCCGCGCCCCACCCCACCCGTGTCAGACGAAATGGACATCGCTCGAGCCGAGGACGGCACTGCCGCCGCCGAAGCCACCGCACTAGGCGACGACGCCATCGCTTCCGGTTCGGCTTCCGGCACCACCACCTCGGCGGGGGCGGAATGCCTCCTCCTGTGCTGGGCGACCATCGCCACGTTACGCTGCGCGGTGGCCGTTGCCGAGCTCGAAGCGCCACGGGCCACGGTAGCGATCGCTTTGGCCACCGCGGTCGCAGACGGCGGCATTTCAACCGGTGACCAGCGCGGCGAAGGACCGCGCCCAAATGGCAGCGGGGCGGGAGGCGGTGGTGGCGGCGGCGGGGAAGACGGTGGTGGTGGCGGCGGCGGCGGTGATGACGAAGTGAGGAGGTGTTGCTTCCCTCCCGCGGTTAGCGATGACGATGATGATACTATCGGCGGCGGCGGTGGCGACGGCGACGGCGACGGCTGGGACAGAGACTGCTGCGGCTGCTTCTCCCACAGCGGTCGCTCCGCGGCCTCGGCCTTGCTCTTGACGGA
This sequence comes from Saccharina japonica, assembly GCA_008828725.1. Classification (NCBI taxonomy): domain Eukaryota; class Phaeophyceae; order Laminariales; family Laminariaceae; genus Saccharina; species Saccharina japonica. Next base: position 179,085 of record MEHQ01004596.1, read on the forward strand.
CAGCGACAGCAGCGCGTCCCCCTCCCTCTTCAGCGCCGCCGCCGCTTGCTCTCGCAAGAACTTGTACGCCTTCGCCTAAATATTTGGGCGTGTTTAGATGGGGGGGGGGGCGGGGGGGTCGCGCGCAGTATACGGATGACGACTTCGAGTTGTTTCGATTCGTTTGGCAGGACGACTGCAAAATGGTGTGAATCGCCACGACTCGCCTTCGACTCGCGATGAAAAAAAGAGCGTTTAGCTTCACATAGAAAGAAAAAAAAATCAAACAGTGAGGAAAACCACAAAAAAAAAACGAAAAACGAAAAACAGGATGAACAACTCCAAGGCGGAGCCCCAGGGTAGACAGCAAGCACCCATAGAAACCGGGTGACGATGCTGCCTTCACCGCTCCCCGCCCCAAACAAAATGAACCCAGGAAGCATTCCGTTCAAGCTCAAAGCGCGAGCTCCGCACAGACGCGGTTGGTTCCCCGCCACCCTGCTCCACCCCACCCATCGATCGATCAGGAAAATGTATCAACCAATCAGCTACCGAAAACCATGGCAACCAATAGCTGGCGCCGTCTAAATAATCCGCCCACCTGCAAGTTGGCGTAGGCCAAAGCCTTGGTGCCCCTGGTCAACAGGTGCGCGTATGCCTTAGCTCTCCGCAGCTTGTCCGCCGCGGCCCTCGCCTCCTCAGCCTGCGCCTTCGCTTTCACAGCCGCCTTCCCGCCGCCGAACCCCACCCCCACCGCCATCCCCGCGCCCGTGCAAACCCCCACCCCCTCTCTTGTCGCTCTCGCCTTCCCGTCCCCGCCCATCACCTCATCGTAAAGAGCGGCCGCGCCGCACGGGCACTCCGATGGGTTGCGGCCTCGCAGGTGGATGGGGGACATCCGCCCCGGTGACATCCGCCCCCTACCTCGGCCACCGATGCCCCCGCCACCCCCACCGTTGCCGCCGCCGCCGCCGCATTCGTACCCGTTCGCCGACGCCGTGTTGACCGTCGGGCCGCCCCTGCCCGTGGCCGCCCACGGCTTCGCGGCCGCCTTCTTCGGGTCCGCTGGGCCTCCCGCGGAGTAGCCGGCCGAAGGGGACGGCGACGCAGAGGACAGGGAAAGCCTCGAGGTGCTGGTGGAAAAAGGAGCCGTAACCGTCATTGCCGCCGCCGTCGCCGCCGTCGGTGTCGTTGCCGTCGATGACAACGACACCCCCCCTCCTCTCGTCGACGAAAACGCCGAGGTAAGTCCGGAGATAACTCCGTCACCACCACCGCCGCTGCCCGCCGCGCTACCCCCACTACCCCCGCCGCCACCGCCTCCGCCGCCGCCGGCAACCGGGGTGGCGGAAGAGCTCAAAGAGCTCAACGCCGACCCTATCGACGAGCCGAACCACGAGCTAGAAGCGGAGGAGGCAAGAAGAGGCGCCGTCGGAGGCGGCGCGTGCATCTGCGCCGCCTCCGACTGCGCCGCGTCCCGCCAGGCGGCGGTCACGGACTGCCCGCGCCCCTTCCCGTTCGGGAGAGAGCGCGGCCGGTTGCTCCCCGCGGGTGCGGTCAGAGGCACGGTCTCGAAGAGCTGCGTGGGCGAGAGCGGCGGGGGCGGAGAGCTCCCCGGTGTCGACCTTGTCGGCGCTTCGCTCTCTGCCGAGGAAGAAGACGGTGATTCTTCGTCGCCTGTCGCGGAGGCGGCGTCTTCGCCGCCGCCGCCGCCGCCGATGCCGCCGCCGCTGCTAAGGCTTCGCCGAAACAGCCTCGAAGACGCACGTAGAAACGAGGGCATCGCGCCTCTGCTCACAGACGGGGACGAGGAAGAAGGAGACGCGGCCGCGCTTCCCAGCAGCGCAGGTGTTTCCCTAGCGCCGTCGCCACCGCCGCCCCCGCTCGCCGCTCGCCCCGTCGCGGCAGCCGCGGCGGCGGCAGCTCCAGCAGCGCCAGCACGAAACGGGGGTCCTCCCTGAAGAGCCCCCGCCCCAGCCCCGACCCCCCCGACCAAGATGCCAGGGCTAACGCCGGGACTTCTCGGCCCTTTGTCGGTGGCCGTCAACGGTGCGCGGAAATTAGCGTCCGGTCGCCCACCCGCGGGCGAGAGCTTTCTGTCTCTCTCCTGACTGGTGGCAACGAGGTGGTTGTGCCACCGGTTCTCGAAGTCCACACATCGGAAGCAGTCGCGACACACTGTCATTGGTCGTCGTGGCCGTCGCAGGGGGACGACAAAAGATTAAACACAGGGGACGAGCGGCGAAGGGGGGAGGGGGGGGGGGGGGGAGCGAGCGAGCGAGCGAGCGAGCGAAAAAGGGAGCACGAAAACAATAACAAGACGCACATGGTTCGGGCGGGGGTTTGTGATGTCAAGCAGAGGTAAAAGGTCAAATTCAGCGGTCGCGAACAATGTCAGGAGAAAATATTTCCGGCAAAAAGAAAGACGCCTACACCTCACTCCGCCCCGCCCCACTCCACCCCAACCTCACCCCTCCCTCACCCCGCTCGCCCGTCCCCCCTTCAAAACACCCCTCCTTCATTTCTAGAAACCGGAGACATCGATCGTCCCCAACATAGGGAACAGACGTTCAGCCGACACTAGCCAATTACAAGCCACAAGCTACACACGCTCCGCACCTGGAACCACAACCCTCGGTCCCCTGCAGAACACCGGGAGCCACTTGAAGCAGTTATCGCAGCACCCCCTCCGGCAGCGGGAGCACCTCTTGACCTCCACCCCGGCCGCCACCGCCTTCGCCGCCGCCTCAAACTCCGCCTTCTTCCAGTCCGCCCTCGCTCCAGACCCCCTCCCCATGCCCTTGCCCACCCCACCCGTCTTAACAGGTGCTTCCGCCGCGCCGCAGATGGCGCACTCGAGAGACACGCCCAAAGCTCCCATCTCCGCCGGCGGAAGGTCGTCCACCGGACGCGCCTTTGGGCCGCAGGAGTCTCCCCCGGCCGCGGCGCCGGCGACGCTCTCGCCTCCCGTTCGCTCCGGCCGCTGCCGCCGCTGCCCCCGTCGCCGCGTCTCCTCCTCCAGGCCTTCCGCAGGCTCCGGGGTTAACCGCGGCCCCGGGTTCATCGTCCGGCCACCACCGCTCTTGGCTGAGCTGGAAGCGTTCAGCCGCGCCGCGGCCGCCGCCGCCGCCGCTGCCGGGGACGACACCGACGCTCCCGCCGCCGGCCTGCCGGTGGTCCGCGGGGTTGGAGGCGGTGGTTCGCTGGGGACCCCGCCGCCGGAAAGCTGCGGCGCCGCCGCCCTTCCCCTGCCGCTGCCGCCGAAGCCGCCGCCGGCACCACCGGACACAGGGAGCCTGCTTGCTGGGCCTCGCGCGGCGACCGCGCGGGGTGTCTTAGACGCCACCGGCGGTCTGTCTGTCCCGTTCGACACACCCACCCCAACCATCATCGGTGGCCTTCCCGCCGCGGCACCGGCGGAGCCGGCGACGGCGGTAACAGTAGCGGCGGCGGCGGTGGTCGTGGTGATGGTGGTACTGACGGAGGTTGGGGCGGTGGTGGTGGTAGGAGTAGCGGCGGCGAGCGAGCCCGAACTTCGACCCATCGACGCCGCGCTCGACGAGGACGGGGATGGTACGCACGACGAGACAGACGACGCCCACGACACCGACAGCGCCGACGACAACAACGGCGCCGGGGGCGCACTAACCGCGAGGTCGGTCGCCTCCGTGGCCCCCTCCCCCGCCTGCTGCTGCTGCTGCTGCTGCTGCGGCTTCCCCCCCGCCCACTGTCGCTCCTGCCGCGTGCCGGCTCTCGCAGACAACGGGCCCGCTGCCGACGGAGAACCAGAAGCCTCCAGCGCGTGCGGCGGTAGTAGCTCCGGCTCGTACGGCGGCACGAAGGACGTAGTCGCGGCGAAAGAAACCGAGGGAGCTATTGCAGCGGTGGCAACGGGGGTGGCGGCGGTACCGGCGGAGACGGTGCTCCTCGTCGGCTGCCTCCCCTCCGAAGCACGTAGCGCCACGCACTCTGCGGAGTTAATTTTTCCAAGCAGGGCGGGAGGAGGCGAGGGCGAACAGTCGCCTCCCCCTGCACGGATGGACGCCGCCAATAGCGCCGCGCGGCGCTCCGCCACCACAACGGTTCTTGACGGCGACGTCCCGTCGCTGCTGGCGCCGCTTGCATCGCTCACGAACGAGTCCGGGCTTTCCCGTCCGCTGTCCCTCTCGGGGGGTCTCCTGCCCGCGTTCTCGAGGGCATGGATAACCCCGCCGATACCCCGTAACCTCTCCGCGCTGTCTCCGTCTCCGTCTTTATCTCCATCTCCATTTTCGGTGCCATTTCCGCCCTCGTCTCCATCTCTCTCCGTCGCCTCGGCCGGACGTCTATGGAGCCACACCGCCCCTCCTGCAGAGGTTCCGCTGTCGACCGTGGATGGCACCGCTCCTCCGTCCTCAGCTCCGCCAGCGCTGGTGTTAACGTTGGCGCCGGTGCTAAACCTGGCGATCGCGCTGCTGGGGCTAGCAGCGTTACCGGGGCTAGCAGCGCTGGGGCTAGCGGCGATGCCGGGGCTACCAGCGATGCTGGGGCTAGCAGCGATGCTGGGGCTAGCAGCGCTGGGGCTGGGAGCGATGCTGGGGCTAGCAGCGATGCTGGGGCTAGCAGCGATGCTGGGGATAGCAGCGATGGGGCTAGCAGCGCTGCTGGGACTAGCGGTAGCCTTCGAACTGCCGGCATTCAAGCAAGCGCTCACGCTGCGCCCGGAGTAGCTCCCAAACGCGCTTTCAGCACGGGGCACGCTTCGAAGTCCTGCCCTGGCGAGCACAAGGCTCGGCGACAGCCGGCTCCCGCTCGGAACACTGCCGGTCGAGGGCGACCGCACATACCCACGGCCACGGCCACTGCCGCCGCTGCTCACCACGTCAGAAACGGCAGCAGGGGGGCTGCACGCACCCGTATCCGACGAAGAAGGGGACAGGTAATCGGGGGGGGCGACGGCGGTACCTAACGTCGGGGACTGCCTCCGACCGCGCTGAGACGGAGGCGTTGACAACGAGCGCGGTGTACACACGGCCGGCATCGGCGGAGGAAACCCGTTGGCCGAAGAAGGGCTCCGGCCACGCGCCTGCCGCCCCTGGTCCTCCGAGGGGGCGCGGGGACGACGAGAAGAGTTGCCGCCCCCTAATGAGCCGGCGACGCCGGCACTATTTACAGCGGCTCCCTTTTCCACAGGCTGGCCCGGGCTACCGGCACCAGAGGTAACAGCTAAGCTACCGGCACCGGGTGAGCCACCGGAGCCAGCTAGACCGGCCGAGCCACCCGCACCGGCTACGCCAGCGGAGCCAGCCGGACCGGCGGCGTCGGCCGAGCCTCGGACGGTCGTCCCCTCCATCTCTTCCGCGGTCGTCGCTTCCTCGGTCGCGGTCTCCTCCCAGGAGGACTCCCGCGCCCGCGCCTCCGCCGCCGCCACCGCCGCTGCCGCCGCCGCCACCACGTTCTCCACGTCGGCGTCACTTATCGCAGCCCTGTCCATAGTAGCCGCGACCGCGGCACTCTGCACCATGGCCCCCTCCTTCTTCGGAGTGTCCGGCCGCGCCCAGACGGAGGTCGTGGTCCGGTGCTGGCTGAAAGAGCGGGCGCGTCTCGCCGCGCGGGCGCCCCGAGGGGAAGACGCGAACATCTGCGCCGTGCCTCCCGTGCCCGTCCCGAAAAAACTCCGGCCGCGCGTGAGCAGCGGTCCGGCGATGCCCTTCTTTCCCGAGGAGGACGGAGAGGGTAAGGCTGACCGCGGCGACACCGACCGCCGGGAGGGCGTCGAGGCCGACCAGTCCGACCCGAACGAGGATCGGGGGGAGGGGGTAGCGATCGTCGAGGCTGAGGGCTCGACGACCTCGCGCGCCCTCTCTCGGGATTCTTGGAATGACCGCCCCAGGATGTGCTTCGGCTGGACTTGTGTCAGAGGCGCCGCCGGTTGAGGCGAAGCGGCGGCGGAGCCAGTCTGCTGCGAGCGAGGCGTGCGGGCTACAGCACCTTTTGGGAGGACGCGGTGGTTTTTGGTTTTGTGTTTCCGCGTTCCGGGTGTGGTACGAGTCAAGCGGGGAAAGCGGGGGAGGGGGGGGGGGGGGGGGGGGGGGGGGGGAGAGGGTTGGATTAAAAGATGTGCGTCTTTGTGGAGGCGGCTGCTCAGGGTGGGGGCTTTTGAGGGGACCGCATAGCAGACAGCAAAGCATAGACCTCACACCGCAGAGCAGAGCAGAGCATAACACAGCACAACACGACGCCAAGCAGCCCAACGCAGCACAGCACAGTAGAACACTGCACATTACATCAAAACACAGTTCAGAACGGCCCAGCGAAGCGAGCCCAACGAGCCCAACCAAACCCAACGTACAACATTGCACCAAACCACAGCACACAGCACAGGGTGCGTCTATCCCACCCATCCGATCCCCCCCCACCCCCCTGCAATATCGCCGAGCTGCATATACCACCTCTCACCGACATGACTCGGCGGCCGTCCCCGGTCATCCTCCAGTCGACCAACAGCAAGCCGGTCTTCTCTTCGCGTGAGTGCCAACCTCCCGTCACCTCCCCCACCCCCACTTCCGTCACCACCCCCATCGCCGCCCCCGGCACCTTTCCTCGCCGATGTCGTCCCATCCCAGGACCACACAGAGTTCGGGGAAGGGGCCTCGGTGCCCGACCCCCTGCCGCCACGCTCCGTCGGAGACCGCCGGCGATCCGACCGAGACACCCCCCCCTCCGACACCCGCCTCTCCCCTGCCAGCGACGTCGTCTTCGCACTGGGGGGCACCGCCGCCGACGGCCCTCGTGCGCTGACCAAACCCGACCGTCTGACGCCGCCGCGGTCTGTCGTTGAGGAACTCGCGGACAAACCCCCGGAACCCAAATCCCTGAAAAACTCGCCCCTCCCACCGATGCCTCCGGAGCCCGCTACGAGGCTCAGCGGCGTTTCTCTCTCAGGGTAATGTCTCGCCAGGCGCACCGCGTCGGCCATCGCAGAGGCCTGGGCCGCGTAATCCGCGACGCCTCTCCGAACGCCACCGCTGGCACCGGCGCCGCTGACGCTGCGACCGCGCGAAGGCGAGCCCCCGGGAGAAACGTTCCCCGATCGATTCGACCGAGACCTGCTCGCTTCCCTGCTACTACGATCGGAGGAGCGACGCCCCTTGTCTTTGCTCCCGCGGCGGCTTCTCCCGCTTCCGCTACCGCTACCGCCGCCGCCGCCGGTACCGGTAACGCTACCTGCACCGCCGCCGCCGCCGCCACCCCAGCCATCGGTACCACCATTGCTACTGCCCCAGCCACCAAACCCGCTACTGCCAATGGAGTCGCCGCGTTCACCGCGCCCACTCCCGTTATCGGCGGCGCCTTCCCCCGAGCGCCTGTCCCGGCGCTGTCGGCGTCTGGAAATGGGCGTCATCGCTCCTGCTGCCACCCGCGTCGCCGCGTGGGATATCGCCGACATGGACCCGGTGAAGGACATCGACCGGCGAAAGTGAGAAGGGCTGGGAACGCTCGAGAACATGCGCTTGAACCCCCGCTTGCCGGTCTTGCCCTTCGCGGCGCCACCACCACCACCCTCTCCATCTCCGCCGCCAACGCCGCCACTGCCACCGCCCCCGCCGCCGCCGCCGCCGCCGAGGCTTCCGCCTTCCTCGCTCCCGCCGTACCCCATGCTGTTCTCGGAGCTCGCGAAAGACCGGCCGAAACCGGTCGAGCTGTGCAGAGGCGTGACGCACTCCGACCGCTCAAGCGGCAACATGGACGACAAGGAAGCGCTCTTGCCTGGATTGATTACAGGCCGTGGCGGTAGCAGTGTCAGCGGCGGGGGGGGGGGAGAGAAGGAGGAGGAGGAGGAGGAGGAGATGATGAGAGCAGCATAGTTTGTGTGGACGGGTAAAAGACACCGATACCTTACCTATTTGACATCCCAATTACCGATATCGCTTCGATTTGATTACCAGTTATCGATATGTATCGTGTCGATTTTCCATTTACCGGTATATCGTATCGATTTGATTTTCCATATTGATGTATCGTACCACGGTACGTATCGATTTGATGTTCCATGTATCGATATCGATATCGTATAGTAACGAACTCGTTTATCATCCGATATAAATACATCCATCCAATGTGATCACGTATCTCTCTCTCTCAACTCTCTCTCTCTCTCTCTCGCTCACCAGAGAGGGTCCGCTGTTCCACGGCCAACACCTCCGGGCGAGAGCCGAGCCGCGAAAGGAGGCCGCGGTGGCTGGGGCTAGGGGTGACGCGATCCGACACGCCCGATAAGCTCGACATGGAAGTGGACAAGGACCGATCCCGAAAACGGCTCCGCATATCGCTGAAAAAGTCAAGTGTGCATCGGCGACGGGTGGGGGCCGGAGGGGGACAAAGGGGAGGAGGGGGGGGGTGAGAACGATCAACGAAGCACCGAAGCAAAAAGAAAACGAGAAAAAACACACACACACACACACCGTGGCGAATAGACACAGCACTTCGTAGCCGATCTTATTTACTTTACTTCGACTCGTACAGACGAGGGGGGAAAACTACCGATATCTACTCCTGTCGATCACTACAGTAGGTTACTACAGCACTAGGTCAGTAGGCTACGGTTGTCCTGTTGTGGAGGGAGGAGCGGGGAAACAAACAACGCGCGAAACACAGCAGTCCATTCAGAAAAAGGGGGGCAGAGAAGGGAAGAGCGGGATGAGGGGCGGCACGGTTATGCAAATAGGAGGGGGGGTAAGAGCGGTTGCTTGCGTTGCACGACTATCGTATCGATTGTTGCTGTTGGATATCGAATCCAAAAGTTTCGACAGATCGAAACAACGAACTTCGACACCAGGTACCCCAGGTATATCGTGTCGATCGTGCGTCCGCCCCCTATGAATACTCGTAAAATATTACACGTACGGACTAATAAAATAAAATAAAAATCGCGTTCTTTCGGGCGAAATTGAACCAAAAGTTTCGACTTATGCAAGATACCTGGTACTTTACCTGGTATCGGATATCGAAATCCTATCGATATCATTACATCGTATCAAACTCGCTCATTTTTTTTTTTTTAGATCCTTTTGGAGATCTGGGTAAAAAAGCTTTCGCACAATACACTTTCTTATTCGTGTACCTGGTACCGATTTTTGTCCATAAAAGGAATGTGGACGTATTGCTTATCGTTTGACATTCATCCCGAATCGATACTTGGTACCAGGTATACTGGTACCAGGCATCCTTCAGCGCGTCTGAAACAACGCGAGAGTAAAAACATCAAGAGGAAATTGGCGGCACTTCTGCCGTACTCTTTAACGTCCTCGGGGGGGGGGGGGGGGGGGCGACCACGCGAAATACACCGCCCACGAAAATTAGCGGCGCGTCTTTCGATCGCCACCACCCACAACCGCACAACTTGTATATGCCCAGTTTCGTATGCCCAGCTAAGAAGATACCTGGTACAGCAGTATATAAAAAAGTAACTGCTGCAAAATGCATCCACTGATAATTCCAACCGACTTGTTCCCATAAAACAAAACATGGGTACAGCAGTATCATATGTACGTATATATGATACATCAGTTGAAAAGGGGTTGAAAAAGGAGTAGAGAGAGTGGACACCCCACATCCAATATATTATCGCGTCCTCTGTACGATTGTGAGCTGGGCACGATCGTCCAGCAATGTTACAGCGACTGAAAATAATGTTTATATATTATTATTTTTTAAACGCATGATGCTCCTCCCTCAGTCAGCACACACTCGCCCCGCACGGAGCATTCGACGCGGGCCATGTACGAGAATCAGATAACAATATGTCTTACGTCTCCAGATATAAGGACTGTTTGGCTTGAAATATCAATGTACAAACGTTGCTTATATTCAGGGACAGAGTGGAGCCTGTACATGAATATATTCCCGCAAACCGATCAAAAGCACCCGGCGGATTTCACGCGCGAGGCTATTGAAACACGTAAGCGCGAGGCTGTTGAAACGCGTGCATACCAAATACGACGCACATATGTATGAATACGAACGTACTATAACCAGGTACCAGGTATGACACGGCAGCAGCAACAGCAGCAGCAGCTTCAACACAAACTACACATGTTTTTTTAAGCCGGTCAGATCAAGCAAGCACCACCACCGGGACAAATTTGGACGCAGTTTTCGCTTGCAAAAGCTTTGCACAGAGGGATTGCAACCACGAGGTGCCAATTGCCGTGAATCCGCCACCACGGTAAATCCGCCACCGTCAATCCGCCACCGCCAATCGGCCATCGCCAATGCGCCGAGGCCACCCAGGGGCAGCGGCTAAGCTCAGCGTGGAGGCGTGTCCGGTCTAAGAACCGGCCGGCCGCGGTCGACACCGCCGGATAGCAAGCGGGGGGGTTATGGTTATCGCCATCGAGGTTGAGAGCAGCGAGAGAAGAGAATCACATAATCGACAAGAAAGGGTGCATACCCCTCCCGGCCGACGCCCAACAGCAAGCGGGGCGGAGGGTGTTGTTTATCGCCATTGAAGTTGAGAATAGTGGGAATACGACCACATCATCGCACGAGAGAACAAAAAAAAACGCAATACGCGTATGAGCCCATCCCGGCCGTACGCCGAACAGCAAGCGGGGAGGGTGTTGTTTAATCTCCATTGAAGTTGGGGGTCGTGTGAGGAAAATCACGTCAACGCACGAGAAGAAAAGGAAAAAAAAACATTGCCCCTTCCGGTCGATGCAGAACAGCAAGCGTGGAGGTGTTCTGGCTATCACCATTGGAGTTGAGAGTAGTGGGAGAGGAGAAGCACGTCATCTTCGCAAGAAGAGGGGAAAAAACGCTTCGCTGTGCGTACCCCTTCCAAGTGTGCAAAACAACACACAATATGTTTTCTGCTCAAACTACAGCAGTACTACCCGCTGTATAATAGATACCAGGCACGAATGATTTGTATAATAGAACACATTGTACGTACGTACGTAGTGTCAAACGTACGATACATAATACCAGGTTATGGTACAGAATGGAATGCAATTACGAAGAATTAACATATACTCGTGGTTTATATATACGAGTACCTGGTATGGTATTAATATTTATCATATTTGTACATATGAATATGACGATATCGTATCGCGATACCGTAACATGTGTACTCGTTAAGACAACGATACACAAAGCCACATTTGTCCAGAAATCCAAGGGCAGTTTGTTTGTTCGTACCAATAGCACAACGGCCCTTACATTTCCGGACAGAAGCGGTACGAATAACACCATAAACACGATACAATTTGAGCATATACTATTAATACGCACCGCAAGACAACTCGGATTTTTAGCATAATACCGTATAATATGATACATTCAAAACATGATATTAATATTATTAGTACAGCAGTAAGGTACAGCAGTACTCGTAGTAATAGTACACCACTTCGTGCCCAAATATAAGGATCGTTTGTACTAAATACGAATGGATAAACGTTGCCTATACTTCGGCACAGCATGGCACACTCCAACAAAATAGACAACCTGTACTCGTACATATCATAGGTACTCGTGCTGGAATGTACGTAGCGTACCAAAGTATGAACGCTTGGAATTAATTAACACTGTCCCTAAATATAAGCACCGTTTACATTTAATATTAATGTACAAAAGTTACTCGTATTTCGGGACAGAGTGGTATTAAATTCGACCATCTATAGTCTGGTGACGAGGACCACCGCAAACGCCGCTTCGTCTCCCCAGGGGGTGAGAGACGGAGCGACAAAACTTCAATAGCAGAAACACCATATGCCCACGCTCGTAGACTGCAGCAGCTGTATATAGCGCACCCACTCGATTAAGCAAGCAAGCAAGCTAGCAAGCGCGCCTCGCGAGTGCGAATAGTCACATAAAACAAAACCTTCTCGTATCACATATATACGTAGCCGCGACGTCACAAAAAGGCTTTAAGAAAAGCACGCGCCCCGCGAGCGAGAACAAAAAGGCGAGCAAACAAACAAACCAAACACGAAAGCCTCTTTCCCTCCGTCCCCCGCTCTCTCCCTCCCTCCTTCTCTACCTCTCGAGTACCCACTTCGGGCCGAACACCGACCGGTTTGCTGCTCGCTGAGGGTGCTGCTGCTGCTGTTGTTGCCGCTGCTGCTGCTGCTGTTGCAGCTGCTGTCGTCGTCGCGCATCGAGCCTCGAGCGCTGAGGAGAGACGAACGTCATCGCGCAGGCGCGAACACCCTGGCGGCCAGCCGGGCGGAGGCAATCACCCCAAGGGCGTGAGTCGACGTAGTAAACACGCGCGGGGAGCGGGATCGCGAGAGGAAGTGCAAAGCGCGCGCGTCGTAGCCCGGCCGTGCGAGAACCACAGTCAGACCGGCGCCGGGCGTCTGCCCTGGGAGGCGGGATGAAACAGGCCGCCGACTATCCGCCGCAAGCTTCTCGGGCAGGGTGGACGAGGAAAGCCACAAGGGAGCGAGGCACTGCTGCCGCCGCCGCTGCCGCCGCTGCTGGGAGCGGGGATCCGCTATGTACGTAGTAGTGTCTAGTCTAGCGGTAAATCGGCAATGAAGCCTGTCGACGACCACGAGAGAAACAAAAAAGTGTTTCACTGCAGATGTAAATATATACATATGTACGAGGTATACCGAAAACAAGTGTACCAAAAATAATATATATATATACAATTATAATCATTTTATACACAAAGAAAAAGTTATGTATACGTCAGCTGTGCTGTGAGTTCTCTTAATCGGTCGATATATACTCAGCTTTGACTATAATCTTTCGAATGTGAACCCCCCGGCTCCCCCTGGCCCTTCCTTGCCCACGCTTAACAAAAAAAAACAATAGAGCCAGTGCAAAAGGCGTCCACCCTTCATCCATCACACCCATGGGCACGCGAGAAAACAAAACAAAAACAAAAAACGTGGTAAAACAATGTAACAAAAATGTATCACCGACAGAAGAAAGGAACCAGACAGGGCGGAGCCTAAACTCCAAGGAGGGAGGGGTTCGACTCGCTCCTTGGCAGGAAGATGATCTGGACACAATTTCTTGCTCCCCTGTTCGCGCCTTTTTCGAAGAAAAGCAGCCCCAAGGCAGCACACACGAAACAGCATACACCAGTAATATGTAACACTCGTCCGTGTCCCAGGTATCAGATATTACAACAAGCAGAATGCAGCAGCAAGCAGCAAGCAGAACGCAGAAAAGCACACCCCCACCTCTTGCACACCGCCAGTGACACACATGAAACACAAGTGCACACGACGATGTACCTTTGGTATATATAACCCAGCTGTTTTTTTTTTTTTAATTTTTCAAATATATAGCAGCACACCAGGCACAAACCCCCTATATAAATACCGTAACTATTAACAGACTCGTTTGGCATTACTTGGTACATATATACCGTACAGCATACCGGGTCGTGTTTACCAGTACTTTTTTTACACGACATACCCCTCTGCTGCTGCTGCTGCTGCTGCTGTTTGGGGCTTTGGAAGCGGGACTGAATGCAGCCGACAGTGGCAGCGATTCACGGAGCAACCATGGCAGCAGTCATAGTGATATGACAGCGTGATACTCCGCTCTCGCTTCTTCGTTGCACGGCCCCCTGCTTGACCAACGGCGGAGGGACCGTCCTCGTCACGCGCTGACCGGCAGTTCGTCAACAATCATCGTATTTTTTCGTCCGTACTTCTTGTCTTTTTTTACGGACAACGCTGACGCTGCTTCTGCTGCTGCTATTGTTGCCTGAAGAACCGCGTACACTGTTGTATTTCTGTTGCTACTGCTCTCTGTCGCCTTCTGTACGAGTACATAGCCACAAATGGTTTCAGACATAAATCGACAGCGTTCCTTTCTTGCCTGTTGTTATCCTATCCGCAGTGCCAATATGCGCCCCATCATGCAGGTTGGAGACGAGTCCGCATGAGAACAGCAACAACACAATCCGCTATGTATCCTTTTCTGCCTTAAGTCTCTTCACTGCAGAAGAAGAGCGTGCCGTGTAGAAAGCCATCCCCGGTCACCATAAGTATCCCCTACGAAAATGATAACGTGGGAGACGTATGCTGGTATACCATGAGGGGTGGACACACATCATTGATAGTGACCCTTCACGGAGGTTTTGTGCTTGGCGCCTTAAGCCGACCTTCCGACCCGAACCCTAACCCGAACCCTATGCCAGTGGTCAGTGCTGGGATGCTGTGCTTGGTAAGACTCTAGGTCGACTCGGCCGACGTGAACGCTGTGCTTGGAAAGACTCTATTAACAGGTTAACTCGGGATGCTGTGGCTGTGAGGGGCTCCAAATTGATTGAGCCGAGTGAAACATACCCTTAGCCAACCAGAGAACCTAAATAGCTACCTTGGGGAAGATTCACTATTGTCAAGCTTCGTCCGCTACTGCTGTATACCATGAGTCTAATGTGATATTGGATATTGAATATTTTCAGGCCGAAAAAAAAGAAGAACGGAACGAATGTAAGCCATATATTGGTCTCTGCTGTTGTTTCCTCAATCCTCCGTCCTTCCTCCACGCTTTATACAGGCTTGAGACCATCCTTGGTCAAGAAGGGCGTGCCAAAAATACGCGTGTTGCCAAGTGAATAGACAGCATAGATGTTGGTTACCGGTACACAGCACTCTGGGCATAAATATAAGGACCGGTTGGTCTGCATAGTAACCTTTAAACGGTCCTTATAATTACGGCCAGAGTGGTATAGCACTACCCACTGTGTGGGGCGGCGGAGCCCCTGGCAGGCACCAACACCGATCGAAGAGACCAAGCCGACGACGCCAATGTGGGGCGAAGCCCCTGGCAGGTTATCTCTAGTGTCCACAACTGCCCTATTAAAGTCAATATTAATAGCTAGTTTTTGGCGCCGTCAAAATTAGGGTAAACTTCCATCATTCGCTCGTTTAACTATTGAACACCAGGTATCAGTAGTGTTTGATATCGTATAAAAAAATCGATGTATCGACATATCGCAATTTAGATATATCGAATTATCGATATATCGAAATATCGAACTTTCGATATATCATATCGAACGTCTTTTCCCTCGATTTCCTGGCATCCCCGTGTTTTTTTATGCTGACATTGGACGAAAGCGTTCATGTATCAAATATCGAAATCGTTTCACCTTTTTTGTTTATCGGTATAGTATCGAACCCGATTCTCGTTCGATACCGATATCCTACACTATTTTTTTTATTTACTACGTATCATACGTAGTTACAGTTTTTCGTCAACAATATCAACACCGCGCACCGTGCACTGGGTATGTATGTGTTCTTCGCGACAATGCAGCATCATCGACGATGTGCACGGTGCACGTGTCCTATTAATAGTGCTGCTGTGCTGCTTCTACAGCAGGAAGCATCCGAGATCACAACAAGGCACAACGAGGAGCCTAAACCTACAGTACGTATATACGTATCCATGTGCACTTCGTGTGGTGGAAAGCATGCATACCTGGTACAGCATGCAAGCGGACACAGCGAGAAAAGCAAGACAGCCACTCTTCTTCTCGGTTTCCCACGGTACGATGATCTACGCTTCGTGGATGAACTCCTATATACTACTCGTACGCAATGGAAATGGCTTTCCTGGTTTGCTTTTGTTCTTGCACTCCCGCGGCTATTGGAGCCTGTTTTAGTGTCCACGGAATGCATCACAAAACAGTAGCATGGCCATGATGCAATGATGAATGAGTCCATGAGTTCCGATGGGTTCATATGAGAACAAACAAACAAACAAACCAACAACAACAACAACAACAACAACAACAACAACAACAACAACAACAACAACAACAACAACAACACTATTAATAGCTGTACCTGGGTACAGCACAAGCATATAGACAACTTGCTGTTTGATTGATGACTGGTGAACCTCAATTTGAGGGCAGTCACGTCAGGAGACAGATAGTACGTTCACCCTCTTGACGGACGACAGCAACTTTTGCCTTGACATGCCTTGACTGACACCAAACTACTAGATTTTAGTGTGGAACACTCGGCCCTATACCATTGACAGCGCACGTTTTTTTTTGCCTTCCTTGGCATGCCTCTTACTAACGGCATCTTTGCTTTAGGGGAGGGTTCGGGCTAAGAACCACAGCGGTAGCTACAATTAGGGGACAGCACCAGTTAGGGGCAGCAGCAGTAGTCACCGGTACTTAGGGATAGCACCAGCCAGGGGGTATCACTCCGTAGCCAGCGTTAGGGTCAGTACTAAAAGTAGTGGTCTCTCAATAGTGCCGGTTCAGTAGTGCCGGTTGCCGCAGTACGTAGTGCCGGTTTTCCAGGCTGGCCCATACTCTGTGCCGTAGTCAGGGTTAGCGAGATAGGTACGGTCAGGGTAAGGTTGGTAACATATTGGGAAATACGGTTAGGAACAGCTGGTTAGGAATGGCTTGTGCTGCTGGCTGTAGTATCACACTACACATGTCAGGTCGAAGGGGCGGAGACTACAGTAGGCACGTCTCTACCAATGGTACTCTAGCTCACCCTCCCCAGTCCAGCGGCACAGGCAGGCCCAGAATTCGACGCAACCAGAAAAATGAAAAAAAAAATAGGCGGGAGTTTGTGCAGATAAAGTAGCCAGTACCGATGGAATGTTTAGACGTCTGTCTTCTGTCTCGTGACCACGGACTAGATGAATGGTCCATGAGTTGATGCGAGACCATCGACCAAAAAGCAACCGGCCTTCACGTTCAGCTGTGGAGTACCAGGTAAACATTATATATCGTACACACCTCAGATAAAAAGAATACACACAGATTACAGCGAAGGCGTACACAACATAAAGCAGCAGCGGTATCGTCCGTTATATTACACCGCATATGTATACACCCAGTAATACCACTCAGGATGCAAACATAAGGGCCGTTTACGCATGAATACATGAATACTCGCAAGGCCAGCGTGCTACCATACAACATGAATCTATATACGGTAGGTACCTCCACCACGGAGGAACTCGTAGGAAGCACAGCAGCATGGTTCACGGGGGGGGTCGCGGGAGAGGGCGGGAGAGCTTCCTTCTACTGCTGTTGGTTCTTGGTTCGTTGCTAGTCAAAGATGACGTCCAATAACACTCATTCCGAGGGTATTTAGCGGGGCGAAAAAACGGTGGCGCTTGGGTCGCGCTGGGTGGGGCAGGTGTAGGTGGTGAGCAACACAGGACTGCCCTGCGCTGCGCTGCCCTGCCCTATGCTGCTCTGCACTACTGCTGTACGCTCCCCTGGTACTGCGTTGCGCTGCACTACGCTGCCCTGCAATACGGCCCCCTAAACTACGCCGCCCTGCACTACGCTGTCCAGCAGCAGCTGCAGTGGTGGGCAAGCCTATCAACTTTCCGACGAATGCTTCATCGGAGGCTTGCATCCGTCATCAGCAATCACCACCACCTCTCTCTCTCTCTCTCTCTCTCTCTCTCTCTCTCTCTCTCTCTTTCTCTCTTCTTTCGGTCATATTGTGTTACGGTATCAAAAGGCATGAAAAACGGCTGAAACATGTACTCCTCACCACTCACCCTCATAGAGGGATGCCCGTAGGTGTACCTGTGTGGCTTTGTGTGCGTGTATCTGGGCAGGAACGGCGTTCGGAACAAGCACTGCGACTACACTGCTGTGAAAAAAATACCACTAATATGTCCGTATATATAAGAACATTTTGTCTATTAACATCTAAACCAAACGGCCCCTATATTTAGGGACATGGTGGTACTGCCCAACGACACCCATCCATTTGTCCCACGGACACCCATCCATTTGTCCCATGTTGCTGTACACGACAAGCACTGATTCTTATTATTTCTGGAAGAGATATGAGCGGGTGTAGCACGGTACGACGTCCCACAACTCCCGCGCGGGCACAACGTAACAGACCGAGCACCATAAATCGCAGGACGTGCGTGCCTAGTAATGTGATATACCGTTCATCATCCAAAAGTATGGTACTGCTGCTACTGCTGTAGTTGGGCATGATGCTCTGCACCACCAGTATAATATAGGTGCAGCGAGTGTCCTACATATTATGGAATATATATATATACATAGAATAGCATGAATCAGAACGGACCATGGATTTGCTGCACGTTCATGTATAGGGTGGAAAGAACGACTATAATACTAACAATAGATGTGGGGCACAAACACATAGTGCTGCTGTACCATGACGTGGTATCATACATTCGCACGTACCGGGTAGTTTACAGCGTAGCACCTAAACTTCCACCACAGGCTACTAGTCCATACCAGTATATAACTACCGCGAATAACGTACCGTGATATTACTATTACCATATACCAGGTACTAACTACTGAACAAAGAATACTGCGGCTGTAGCCTGTTGTTCATGTTTTTCGCAGCCGTAGACCGTTATTTCTAGACGTCGACAAGCTGTAAATAAGTGTACTATAATACTGCTGAAGTCGAAAAACAGTAGCATAAGATAGTACAATACCCGTGTTCAGTCTTCATCTTTGTTCTCGTACAGACACAGCGTACCGCAGCAGTCGTACTGGTAGAACGGATGTATTAACACATCAACGACACACGTTACACTCGTTCACGAGAGTACAGTAGAAATACCCAATACCCCGTAGCCCGTGACCCTTCGACCCAACACAAAGCGAAAAAAATGTCAGTACATAAATACTTAAAGCAGCATAGAAAATGTATACCAGTCCCACAGCAGGAACATATTGTATCAGCAAAGATGCCACATACATCCATATATAGGAGAAAGCGGTCTGGCCCATAGACTGACCACCCCATACACTACATCAGTATATACAAGGGCTTCCCTTCGGGATTATTGTGGTTTGACTTCAAAAACCCGGGGGAGACGCAAGCAGAAAACGGAGGACACAGCAGGCGCTTGCTCCTCGTACATATTATATACCACTCTGGGGGTAAATACAAGGACCGATTGGTCTTCATATTGATGTACAAATGGTCCTTATATCCCCGCCCAGAGTGGTACCTGGTACACGAGTACCAGCTTCTCGTAGGTACGTAGCCACCGGGAAAGAAAGAAGAACATAAAAAAAGAGCTTTTGCAAGCTACGTACAAAAGAAAAAAATGTAGCCACCGGGTAGTAAGTCCCCCGCGGGCAAGTGAACACCGACCAGCTCAAACGAGTTCGTAGTTATTTCTGTGTAACTAAGGCCCAACAGAGGTCTTCCTTCCACCATTGACGCGCCCAAAACTATCGGTCTCCTATCGTACCTATTTACGGGAGGACCATAGTAAATAGGACCAAATATTGTTAGTAAAAATAGGGTAATACATAGGTTTTTTACGGGGGACCATAGTAAATAGGACCAAATATTGTTAGTAAAAATAGGGTAATATATAGGTTTTTGTGTCTCCCGAAGGTCCCTCTTTACTACGGTACCCCGTAACAGTAGTGTGTATTACAGGGGAACCTACTAACATTAGTACGAAGTAATCATAACCAAATATGGTGTGTAAAAAACATATGGGAATAAATACCCGGTGTAGGGGGCCATCGTGGGTTCTGAATATTTCTTACCACATTTGCCCCCCCGGATTACGAAAACACTTCCGAAATGCACCTTCGTTCTTTGGGGACAAAATTACCAGGAAATAGTGTCATAACTTTCGCCGTGGTATGTATATATATACATTGAAAAGGGGTAAATAGTTCGTACCCCCTTTACCCGTGTGATAGCCGGGAATATAATGCCCCCTCTGGCGTCCATTCACATCAGGGCCTAAAAAGGGGACCACCACTCCGTCCCTATATAAGGACCGTTTACATACGTTGCTAATGTTCAATACAGACGGTCCTATATATTTTGGGACATGGGCGGAATTCGACGCGAGTCGAAGAGGGAAGAAAGTGCTGAAATCTTCCCCGCGATAAAAATGCGAGGCAAGTACCGTACGTAGTGGGGAGGAGGGAGAAGAGCCTACTTTGTGACCCCAGATCCGAGTTACGACTAAAGAGGGAGAGAGAAAAGAAGGCAAAAATAATGAATGGGATAGAAAAAAGAAAAAAGAAAAAAAGTGGTACAGTACGCGTATATGATCATATATATTCCCGCCCCGAGTGGTCGGCCCGGTAACGGGCGACCGCCCAAAAAACTATTAACACTCACAGCGTGGCGTTTGTTGTGTGCAGGACTGATCGGCACAAAACTTTGTGCAGGACGTGTGGAGTCAATTTCAACCTTGCTCGTCGGCCCAGACCAACGCGACCCCAGACCTATAACCCTAAACCTAACCCCTACCCGTTGGGAGGCTTGACGTTGGCAGGGGCAGCCACACGGCTCCGCCGCGTATTTTGGAGGCGTTTTTCCAAAAAAATCCGGGCAGCCGAAAGGCCAGCCTCGACCAATAAGACCCGCACCCTGCACAAAGTTTTGTGGCCAGGCTGCTCCGCACATAGGGCGAGTCCTAACAGCGTGGGAGTTCCTAAAGGCAGCAGTATTCGCATTTCGTCCGGTAGGATATTTCCGGGAATTTTCCAGGTCACTGATAGTGTGGCCAGGTTTGGGGTTAGGGTTAAGGAAGTATGCCCGTACCTTGATCCAGCATGTTGCCGGGCGATCTGTTAATAGTCCTCCATAAAGGCTTGACTGGCGACCATTTTTCTCTCAAACCAGTACCTAGCGGGCTCCCTTCCCGACCAGGGGGTTGAGGTGTTGCTTTGATGCGATGAGGGGGGGGGGGTGGTCGAACCGTCCTGTCACAAAAAAGTGCAGGGTTACTGCTGTGATCAAAATTGTATTATGGACGGCGGCTAAGACCCAACCCGATCCCAAACCTGGCCCTACCAAACCCTACCCCTAACCCAACCTTTTGGAGGGGGCGGCTCGAGGGGGGCAGGGGCGGTCGGACGTGTGGTTCCGCCGCGCGTTGGGGAGGCGTTTTTCAAAAAAAAAAACTCGACCGGGTGAAAGGTCGGCCTGCACCCACAAGGCCAAGACCCTGCGCTAGTTTATTTGCAGGGTGGTGCTGCACTTAGGGCGTCTGGCTGCGTTGCCGCACGTGTTTCGGCGAAATCGCGCGTACCATCAGCGCAATACCCGCCGAATGCGTGCGTGTGTGCGTGCGGATTGCCGCAACACGTGCTTTGGACTAGCGCAACGTCTTCCGCCGACGCCACACGGGCCTCCAGCCGGCTTCAAGCCCTAACCCCGACCTCTCGACCCAAGACACCAGCACCAGTACATCTACCTACCATCCAACGGAAAATACTGGTGCTGCTGTGATGCATGCCCTCCGCGTTCACAAAAAAGTACGCCGCTGAAACACGAACAAAAAACACGACAACAACAATCTCCACCGAAAAAGTATACGAAGGCGAACTCTTCATTTGTATCCATCGTCACTTATACCTGTTATTATACGTATGTACGTACATATTATACGATGATCAACTCTGGAATGGTGTTGAGCCCCTCTCGATGGTAAAAGTGGAAGGCGTGCCGTAGTGCGGGGGGGGGGGGGGGCGTACTCATTTGTTGCTTGCCTTAGTCATTTGACCATTGACCACGCATCCCTTTCGAGACGGAGCACCGTTTCTACTCCTAATAGGGACACCTCCAACATTTGGGCGCTCATTACGTTGTTTCCATATATTACAAAGAAACTTTTTGCTAATCTTATCCCCTTCCTGTTTCGCCGCCTGTGGCCACCATCTATCTGCTAAGATAGCGATCGTTTTCTCGCTACTATTTAGTGTACCAAACTGCTCTATGTCACACTCGTCTATTTTCCTCATCTCCTCCTCTAGCACATCCCTTTCCTCCTTATACCTTTCACATTCTCCCACTATGTGAATTCTACGCTCTATGGCTTTGCCACATGGGCACATTTGTGCATCTACTTCCTCCTCCTCCCGGCTACTGGTATACCTCCTCCTTCTTTCTGGCAGGTCCAGGTCCCCTATTTGTTGTTTGCCTTGCGTAGTCATTTGGCAATTGACCACACATCCCTTTCGAGACGGAGCACCGTTCCTACTCCTAAAAGAGACACGTCCAAAATTTGGGCGCTCATAACGTTGTTTCCATATATTACAAAATAAATATTTTGCCAATTATATCCCCTTCCTGTTTCGCCGCGTGTGGCCACCATCTAGCTCCTAAGATAGCGATCGTTTTCTCGCTACAATATAGTGCCGTAATGGGGGAGGAGAGAGGGAGACTTCAGAGCGTTCTTTGTGACCCCGGATCTGAGAAACACTGATTAAATTCGATATACTGAGGGAGCAGGTGAAAGAAGGCCAAGAACGAGAACGATAAATGGGATGAAGGGAAAATGATAACATGAAAAATCGCTAGGTGTGCACCATCTCCCCCGTTGCTCGTGCTGGGGGGGAGTTGGGTGGGGAGAGGGGGGGGTACTCATGTCGTGCACGGCCAAAGGCGTATGACCATAGACCGTCGCATCCCTAAAATGGGGGGGAGGGGAGGTGGCTTCATTTTCTTGCATGGCCGTGGTCGTACGATCATAGACCCTCGCATCCCTACAATGCCGGGACGGAGTACTCATGGCATGCATGGCCGTATTCGTATGACCATAGACCCTCGCATCCCTACAATGCCGGGACGGAGCATGTCGGGTTTTCATCGACCTAGCAGACATTGCTACGGGGGGGGGGGGGGGGGGGGAGGGGCTAACTTGCTCCCCGGGAATGGGGGTAACAACCACGTCCACTAACCGGGATTCTAGAGTCTTTGTAAGCACTAAACTGCAGCCGCGGCAGTTGAAGGTTGAAGTTGAGGGGAAGGCCATGCCATAGACTATCAGGAAATGGCTATATATACGAAGTAGAACAAAAACTAAAGATGGTGCATGCGCGCCCCCATGCATGATGGAGGTGCATGGGGGCGCGCACGCACGCACCGCTGTTGTTGATGTTGGGCTGATGTTGCGGGATATGTACCGGCATACTCTGCTGATGCACCATGTATCATATAGTATTTGGAACAAAATAAATAAAAAATAAACGCCTCTACTGGTGTGAGAGATCGAAATTTTCCTCAAAAATCATATATTGGCAAGCTTTCGAGCTTGGTTGGCATCATCATCGTTGGTACATATTCTTGATCGCTTTTGCCCCCCGAGCTTTACGGCTCAACTGTAAAAAAATAACGAGGCAAAGGTACTCTTATGAAAGCAACCGCCATTAGTATTCACGATGCGCTGCGTGTCTATGGGTGTATAGATATGATATTGATACTATACAGCAGTAGTATACGTATATATAGAAAGAGCGGTTTTAATGTGAAGAACACACACATCCGTCAACTTGCGAACAGTCAGTTGTGGCATCTCGAGTCTCATCATTATGGAAATAACCATGTATATGTGAAGACAACAACAACAACAACATTATAGAGACTTAACTATAAAGTCGTTTGAGATGTTTATGTTTCACGTTCTTTCCGCTTGCCCCGTGGCTACGTACGAGTAGCTGGTATTTACGAGGAACGAACGCCTGCTCTGTTGTGTTCTCTCCTTTTCAGTTTGCGACACCCCCGGGATTTGAAGCCAACCCCAACCCCGAAGGGAAGCTTTGTGCCTGGTACATATATACCGTTCCGTAACTCTGAGATCTGAGATGCAGAGCTATGGGCTAAGTATATATGACGCTATGATATGACCGCCCTAAAGTACGTACTGTCATAGACAGATAACCCATTAGATAAGAGATTACGTACATACAATACTGAGAAATAGGAAGACCTGTGGTTGGAAGACTGTGCTGCTGCTACTGCTACCGTCTGAGAGGAGGGAGAACGAGATGCTGAGATCAGGTAATAAGATGAGAAGTGAATGTGTCAACATGAGACGGAAGATGACCAAAGGGTGAGATGATGAGAGGTTGCGAGGGTATCCGACCCTTCACACTCCACCCCTCCATCCTCGGTCCTCCGAGCTCCAAGCCCCATCCATCGTATGATATCATCGTATCATCGTATCAGAACCACATCCTCGAATCGCAGGCTGTTGTGATATTGTGGTAGACTATACGAGCAGCAGCGTGCAGCGTACATACAGCGTACGACGTACGGCAGCATTATATCACAAAACTGCTGTTGTATTACGTGATTACGTGAAATGTTTATTAACAGACGAGTATATATGATCTGAATATCGCGAAACCATTGGGTGCACGTACGGTGTACGAGTACGTACCGGTCGATTATGGCGACGAGTAAACGTAAGAAAAGCATCATGCCGGGATATAAAGAGCAGGAGCGAGGGTACTGCTGATGGTGCGGTTATGTTGTTGCTGCCAGCCACACTACTTCATCATTTACTCTTTACGGCCCAACTGCTGTGCTAAATTACAGTATATATATACATGCAATACGTACAGCAGCAGTAGTATTTCAAAGCCAGTGATCACGAAAAGGCACAACGAGACAACGAGTCCATTATTAATAACTGCTATCCACGGGTACTGCTCTATCATAGGCAGGAAAACAACAGGAAAACAAAGCTGTACGCTGCTGTTGTCTACATGTGTGCATACGTATGTATCACAAACAGGAGTACTGGCAATGTCAGTGAAATAGATCCGTTCGTCGTTCGTCATGGAACGAAGGCTCTTTGCTCTTAGGAGCTCCGACGCCTGATGCCGCAAGATGGTGCGACGAGATATAAACACAATACACTTTTCTTTTATTCTTACCGCCTTGTAGTTCGTACATATCATACGAGTATCATAGTCTGGTGTAGTCTACTCTGCTTACGCACGTACTGCATTACAATTCACGAGTATCAACAGAGTATCCCTGCGCCGTGGTTTTATTACCACAGAGCTTTACCGATAACCTCTCTATGAATAGGGCGAAGAATCGGTACGGACACTGGGTGTGCTGGATGTCGGCGGGTAGAAAGAACGGTTTATAATGTGAACAACACACACACATTTATCATATACTCGTATATCGCGCATAGATAGGTGTGCAGACTAACCGTGTAATCTATTAATAGTGTACAACAGCACGACACCACAGCACCGGTATTTCATGCGAGCACGCAACGAGAAACCAACATCGGCAACCAGCAAACTGCAAAAACATCACCATGGCAACTGGCGACAGAGCAGAGTACGGGTAAGTGTAGCACCGCTGCTGGGTCAGAGCGACGAAAGCTTCCGTTTTTCCTTTGCATGCACAGTCAAGAGCGTTGATTTCGCACAGAGGTGCGATCGATTTTAAGCTCTCTCGGTGTTTCCACAACGAAAAGGTTTTCCAACACCGAACAAGGCGTTTTCGGAAAAATCGGGTCGAGAGCCTTCCGAAAATAGAAAATGTTCGACCTTAACCCCTTAAGAACCGGTCCCACGTTTTTGGGGGGAAACTACTTGAAATTAGTGAGGGATATTGTTTTCAATTCTGAAAGGGTTAACACCCTTCCTTGTCGTTGTCGAGAAAACAAGCGCTGAGAACGCACCCCGGTGCGAACTCAACGTTATTTACGGCGGTAGAACGCAAACCTCACACGATGGAGACTGGAGACTGCTGCAATGGTACTCGTACATACGTACGGTGGTGATACACACCGAATATCAGTCAGGTGTCAGGTGCGAAGTAAATGCACAACATCAACGTATCCTCTTCATGGCTTCACGGCTGCATCGCGATCGATTTGCCAAACACCGGAAGAATGTGATATCACGAATCTATTATTAATAGGGCAGGCCAGGTCGTCCTTGGGGTAAGCTGTTGCTGTTGCTCTGATGCTATACCAGCTGCAGCGCGCAGCAGCAGAAGCAGTCTGTACGCCTGCCTGCACACAGGACAAACACAGCAGTGTTTAATAACTAGAATACCTGGTGCTTCCACAGTCAGTGGCGTACGAGGTATTATATGCTACGTACGAAAATACATATTATACTACGTACGTAAGAACTTCGTGTCAAAACTTGTACGTAAGAATGGAGGACAGGCAAATCTGTAGAGCTGCGAGCCAGCCCTTAACCCTTATAGGACCGGAGTCCCGTTTTGGGCACAAATTACTTAGAATTAGAGTGGTGTGTCCCCAAAACGGGACTGCAGTCCTAAAGGGGTTAAGAACTGGGCCCACCTATTTGGGGACAAACCTCTTGGAATTGGTGTGGGATATGTTTTTCAGTTCTAAACGGGTTAAGTAAGTCGACAACTACTACTACTACTACTACTACTACTGCTGTAATTACTGTCAATTATCGGATTGACAGCAGTTACTGCTGTAGTCGTGTGAACTGGAGGTGCCAACTGTCCGACTTATTGGCTTTCCATACGCGCAACAAAAATTATTGAATGCGGGTACCCATTAATAGCATTTTTACTTGTTTGGGAGGGGATGCCCTTGGCCAGGGGGGGAGGCTGATTTGGCTCGCTTCGTTCGCCTGAATTAAGTCGACAAGTCGGCTGGCCATCAGCTGGCTTCGCCAGCCGACTTCCCGACTTAAGTCGACTATTAATAGTTGGCTAACGGAACCCGCCGATTGGTTATTAGTCGTGAAATCTTGCCGGCTCGCAGCTGTACAAATCTGAGGCCAACTTTGTACGAACGACCGGGGCGGGCGAAGAAACGGGCGGTATCACAGAATCCTATCATACACACTAAACGCATACCGTACTCGTAAATATTTTATGTACATATTACTATTGATAGTTCAAAAAGGATAAATACAAAAATCGTACAACTACGTACGTATTATC
This sequence comes from Saccharina japonica, assembly GCA_008828725.1. NCBI lineage: Eukaryota > Phaeophyceae > Laminariales > Laminariaceae > Saccharina > Saccharina japonica. The sequence goes on from MEHQ01004596.1 coordinate 205,733, forward strand.
ATATGAGGATCAAAAGGGACGCCTGGTAGAAAAGTAACTCCGCGGAATCGTCCATATGTTCAGATTACAGAATATCCTCCATGTACGAGTACTTCAAAGCTCGTCAGAGTACGAGTCCGAGTCATCCATACTCCCGTCATTAACTCGCGAGTCCCGAGTCTTTTCGAAGTACTGAGCCCCCAGGGTACCAGAAGCTGAAATGGCTGAGCCCTTGCGAGTCCCGAGGCTACCAGAAGCTTGAGTCCTCGCGAGTCCCAAGAATACCAAAACTTGAAATGACCGAGTCCTCGCGAGTACCGAGCCAACGGGTCGAACAAGGAAAGTCGTTTTTTGTGTAGTCGCCCTTCATAAAAAAAACTGCAAAACCGGTCATCGGGACTCAGTCGTTGACTCGCGAGGCCGAGTCATATTGAAGTACTGAGTCCCCAGGGTACCAGAAGCCGAAATGACTGCCCAAATGACTGAGTCCTCGCGAGTCCTCAGGGTACTGAAAGCCGAAATAACTGAGTCCTAGCGAGTCTCTAGCGTACTGAAAGCTGAAATGACTGAGTCCTCGCGAGTCCCTAGGCTGCTGAAAGCGGGAATGACTGAGTCCTCCTCGCGAGTCCCTATATCGGGTTGAAAGCTGAAATGACTTGAGTCCTCGCAAGTCTCTGTATAGGGAACTGAAAGCTGAAAAGACTTGAGTCCTCGAGAGTCCCTAGGGTACCCAAAGCTGAAAAGGGCTAAATAGTACTCACAGGTACAGGTACTCTGACGAGCTTTGCGATACTGCTGTAGTGCCTGCTCTATTTGTTTTTCTGTTTGTGTTGCTTGTTCAGGTTTCTACTTGTTTATATTCATATCATACGTATAATAGCATGAATAGACCCTCTCATAGACAAGTCTTTATAAACTCCTTCGGGCTGCTGGTCGGTGTTACTTGCCCGGTTACTTGCCACGTGTCTATTACATCTTTTTTCTTATTTAGCTTTCGAGAGATGTTCCATGATTCTGTGTCCTTCGTGCTTGCCCGGTGGCTACGTACGAGTACATGCATACCTCGTGCGAGGAACGAACGCCTGCTGTGTTCTCCCTTCTTTCAGCTTGCGACAGACACCCCCGGGATTTCGAGTCAACCACAATCCCGAAGGGGAGCCTTGTCGACAATAGCAACGTGGTATTATATCAGCATACACAACACCCAAGCATACAGAAAAGGCGGGAAGTAAAAACGAATGCTCTTCCCGAGGGGTGGGGAAACAAAACAAAGAGCACAGAGCGCGACAATTGGGCCCGAGCTTCGCATACATAAAGCGCCGCTGAGCTGGCTGGCTAGTTGTCACCCTGCCGTCACACCAACTCTACTCAACTTCCTATTAATAGATACAGTGGGTCGGACTTTTGAGTTTATTTGCAAAAATAAATAAAAAATGGAATCAACTGCTGAGAGCGCCAATTAATAGTAGCGTGGGTAGGCACAATTCGATGCGAGTCGACGAGGGAAGGAAAGGCTGAAGCCTTCTCGCGATAAAAATGCAAGGCAAGCACCGTAGTGGGGGAGGAGGGAGAGGAGCCTACTTTGTGACCCCGGATCTGAGTTACGACCAGGGAGGAGAGAGAAAGGAAGGGCGAAGATAATAAATGGGATGGAAAAAAAAAAAAAAAAAAAAAAAAAAAAAGTAGTAGTACGCGAAAGATGTTGAGAATCCATTTTTGGCCAGACTGGAAGTCTTGCGTAAGACTGTGTGTGCTCCACACTATTTTCAGTACAAAACTACAAAGAGGGCGCATTCTTATGTTTTTCCCAAAATCTCAGTCTCAAATTCCTAATTATCAGATTATTAACATATGTTGCGTACTGGCTGTATACATAAATATACAACAGCGGTACGCAGTCGCACATAGTAGTCTATAATACTAAAATAACAAAATAACAGCCACGTATAGTATGTAAGTAGCCGCAGTCACCGATGTACCAGTTCCACTGCTGTATTCTACGCTCCAAAATCCACCCCACTCCGCACTCCGCAGGTTCCTCCAAAACTGAAAGAGCCTGCTTCTGTGCTCTTCAGCTCTTCAGTCTTTCAGACACGCGCGCATCACAGCAAGCACAAGGTTGGAAATACTGGGGGGGGGTAAATACAATACGACGAGTTTTGAGAAGAAAAAAAAACAATCTCACAGCTGAACGAGTACGATTATAGAACTCAAAGTAACTTTAAACTCGTTTGGGCTGGTCGGTGTTGGTTACTTGCCCGGTTACTTGCCCGCGGTTACTTGCCCGATTACTTTCCCGGCGGCTACTTCGTGTTTTCTTCAGCTTTCCAGTTTCCAGAGAGATGCTTCATGTTCCTCGTCGTTCTTGCCGAGTAGTAGCTGGTTCGAGGAACGAACGAACGCCTCTGCTTGCTACTGCTGTGTTCTCGCTTTTTCAGCTTGCGACACCCCCGGCCTATATGGGCTCTGACCCTCCGCCATAGCCCATAGCCCGCGGGATTTCAGGTCAGCCACAATCCCGAAGGGGAGCCTCGTATATCACGCAATGGCGTGTAAAACACGCAAGATAACACACCCTGCTGGGACGATTTATCAATGTATCGAGCCTAATACGGAGGACCATAGTAAATAGGACCTATGGTACACACAAAAACATACCAGGTACGTATATATTTACATATTTACTACCTCGTAACAATATTGGGTCCTATTTACTATGGTCCCCCGTAAATAGCTTTTGCACAGCAATGAGATAACACCCAACGAAAATCGTGGCGTTGGAAAGATCTTGGTGGAGATATTTTCACACACAGACACGCATCTCATCTCTCGATATTTGCACTCACCCCATCGCCGAGAAAAAACAGCATAAAAGTAAAAAAAAATAGCGCTTTCGTCCGACGGGGCTAGGCTGTGTTATCGTATCGCTATATCGCCATAATGGGTGTTACACAGCAGCAGCGGTTGTCGGCTCAGACCGCTGCGTCTGTGCGTGCGTACATACACACATGGAACCATCGGTACTTCCCAATATCAACATGGTACCAGGTACCCTCGGGTATTTAGCCGGAGGGCGACAGCAGTCACATATCGTAGTCACTCGGACGGGCACAGCGAGTTGTTCCATGGGACTTACGACTGACGACAGCAATGCTCTACGTATCCTCCTCAGGATAAAGACATACCGCTACAGCAGTTATTAATAGATTAATAGTACGTGCCACCGTAAAGCGAAAAGCGCTGGTTATGCATGCACAGCAGTAGTATTAATAGTAGCAGCAGAGGTGGTTCGTAACGGTTTTTAGCGGGCGAAGTTTTCCACTCTAAAGGTTCGAGAAGGTACGAGGTACTATACATACGATACGAGTACACGAGTACACGAGTAGTACGTACGGGGAGGTTGGCCAATCCCGAGCAGGGTGTTGTTGGAAAGGTCTGGTCGAGACCCGTTCCGGAAATGTTGTTGTTCAACTTTGTCACACTTCCGGTTGTCCAAAAAAAAAGAGCGCCGAAAAAAAAAAAGGCACCTCTGCTGTGCGAACCGTAAGGGCTCTGCCCCCGGCATCTAATACGGGGGGCACATAATCGTATATAGTAATCAAGACCGAATATGATTAAAAAAATCCTGAAACATATAAGCTGTTGACTTTGTAATGGGTTCTGAATACTACGGTCCCCCGTAATGTATACAACTGTCCCTAAATATAAGCACCTTTTAAACATTAATATTTCATTAAAAAGGTGCTTATATTTCGGTACATAATGGTACCAGGTATCAGGTACTCGTATTTAGACCGGCATCCCGGGGGAAAGGGACCTGGCACCCGGTACCGGGTAGCTTACTACGGCTGTTGGCGACGAAAAAATCTGGAATTCGTGAGGGAATGATATATAGACGTAAGAAAATAGTCTCCAATGCGGCGCGGGCGTGCCGATTGCCACGTGCTGCACGCGCCCCAAGCTGGCGATGAGCGAAAGATCCGGTGGGTGTTGCTGCTAAATGCTCCAGGGCTCGAGGCTCGAGGCCCACACCAGGGGTTGATCGGAGCCCGAATCCATCAGAACTCAGACCTCAGTCCAAATCGATCCCACTCATCCATTTCAACCAAAAGCAATCATGATAATACGTAAAACCAAGAAGAATGAAGAATCGCGTGTGAGATACTGCTGTACGTCTGTATCACTGGTTATTACCAGGTACATATACTTCGGGTACATTCAAGTTACCCGCCTGGTACATGACTGACGCTTGTGCATAGTACTGGCGGGCAGGGCGCCATGATCCGGTGTGCGGTAATGGTACATTCAAGTTACCCGCCTGGTACATGACTGACGCTTGTGCATAGTACTGGCGGGCAGGGCGCCATGATCCGGTGTGCGGTAATGTTCTAACGATATATCATAGACCAAAAACGCCTGCCAGGATAATTGAATCATTCATTCAATCAAGATCCAAGGCCCTCCACGCCGAAGACAAAAAAAAGAGGAGGATATTTTACAATTTTGGAAAAACAAACCGCAAACCGCAGATCTCGTATCAGATCTCATCATATCAACGAACAACCACAAGTCTAGCAGCAGCAGCATAGCATCCGATTCCGTACGCGTGTACGCGTACAGCGTACAGCAGAACGACCGTATCGTCTAATACGGCAATGCACCACCGTGCACATCATCATCATCATCATAAATACGAGCCGTCTGCTGCTGCTGCTGTTGCAGTTGCCTTCATGGATCAACACCGACAGCAGCAGCAGTAGTCGGAGGCAAAAAGAGATCGGAGAGTGGGAAACAGGCAAGGTCGCTCGGACAAGCAAAAAAAAAAAAGGGACCGAGGGCACCACAAGAGCAAATCGGAGGCACAAATAGAAAGAATCTTTAAAAAGGGCGCAAAATCTACCACGCGAATGGAAAAATATTTGAGATTTGAGATGTGCACCTGGGATGCGGTCGACCAAGAAGCGGCATGACTCGGCTAGGTGGTAATCAACGATTGCTCGCTCGATGCCTCGATGCCTGAGCTGCGATGCCTCGTAGACTGAAGAGCTCATGTCATACGTGCGTATCGTTTACATGACATGATGGTGACCTTGCTTTTCACGGAGAGGTCACTCGGAGTATACACGAGTCGTAGCAGCTTCTGCTTCGATATGTGCCGCTGCTATCGTGCAAAAAAAAAGTTCAAGTTTTCGTATCCCGATCTCTGGTCCGGGTGGATAAAAATATATATATCGGCTGGTCGGGAGAAGCATGGAGAACACCGATAATGCACGAAGATGGGAGTATGCAATCGTTTGTACTGGTGCTGCTGCTGCCCACAGGACACCAAGCACGGGGGCTGGCGTCTGTAGAGCAGTTGAGCTATCATAGCGTCATCACAAAATATCATACGTGTGACATATGACACCATGCGATAGGAGCGATCAGTCGTATTCGAGTACGAGCATTACGTACAGCAGTAGAAGCTGTGTGAGATAGGAGCTATGCGTACCACCAAACGAAGCGAACGAAGTGCAAAAACGACGAAAATGCTTCCATCCATTCTACATGCCAGGCCAGCAGAACTGGTGTATCGTTCGTGCGAGTGGAGTGTACCAGTAGCAACAGCAGCAGCAGCAGCAGTACGAGAACGTGCGCCACGCAACGCCACGCGGGAAAGTACCGCCGTGTCAAAATGAACTGCTGTGAAAATGAGGAGCAACGGTGGCCAAAAGCGGAGGTTTTGCGCTTTCCACCTTTCGTCCAAAATCGTACATAGCATCCTGAGTTTGCGTGTAATCTTGCCAAAAATCGTTGACAATAGTATAAATATTAGCAAAATAGATCTCCTTGACGTGCAAAAACAGCACGAAAACAAAATAAATCCGAGAAGAAAGCAAAATGTACAGCGCACAAAGAGGAGGCAGCTGCTGCTATGACGGTGGGCATCGACCGCGGGGAGCGCGGCGCGTGTACGCACAAGATACCAGCTGCTGCTGTGGCAAGCGGGCTACACAGTGCCCAGGGCCCGCGAGAACTCTTGACCCAAGAGGGAGTCCGAAGAGGTCAACCCTGCTCCCAAAGGCTTCAAAATCTCGCCTGCTGGCCGCCTGCCCTCCCCAGCTCGTCGTCGCTATTGGGGTAACATTTTTTTTTTCAAGAACCTTGAAAAATGGATATTTGGGAAAAAGCGGTCCGGCGGAGCGGAGCGTGGTTCCGGCCGCTGCTGCTGCTGCTGCTGCTGCTGCTGCTGCTGCTGCTGCCACTACATCCCTTGCGTCGTCCTATCCTCCCCGTATGCGGAGTGGCACAAGGGTGCACGCTGGCCTGTGCCTGTGCCACAGTGCCCAGTAGGGGGTAATCGCAAGCGTGTAGGTACTTTGGGAAACAAAACGGGCGCGTGATGCCAGTCGACGATGCATGAACGGGCGGCTTCTGGTGCCATCATCCTTATCCATTTTCGTCAAAAAATGTTGTGACGAAAAATGAAAAAACGCGAGCGAAAACACACACAGCAGCAGCGATCGATGCGGAGTTGTTGTTGGGACGAGTTCGATCCCGCACCACCAGTCGTCAGCTTTCCCGCGCCCCACTCTCGCCTGTGTTCTCCTTGAGGAGAGGCCTGCATGTGATAGCTCCACGCATGAGGATCAACCGTCTAGACTCTCGGCGAGCAAGAGACTTCACCAGCCGACAGATCGAAGCAAACACCAAATACGATGCCATAGCCTCGAGACTCGAGACGACACATCTCAAATCTACTTGTGAGAGGAACGGCCCCCCCTACTCGTAGACCATATCCGGCTCACCTGCGCCGAGCCTGTGACGGAGAATATTCCCCCATCCGTCCCCTCGTGCCAGCTGATGCCATGCTCCCGCCGCCCCGCCACGCTCTCCCCCCTCGTGGCACTGCCGATCAATCACTGGAAGCCAATTCAAGGTACCTCTTTTGGTGAAGCAACCCCCCTACAACCAGCTATACAACGACGAATTGAATGTATAGGTACGCCCTGTGTCGGGCGTATATAGGGCGTGCTGTCCGTGGGCGATTGTGCGCGTGGTAGCCAACCAGCACAGCGGTCGGTACACCGCGCGCCGCGCCCCTTTCCTCACGCAACTTGCAACAGCAGCTCGGGAGCGTGCCCCCTCTCCATCTGAGGGATGCCTCGCTCTAGTTGTATCCGCTCCTATCGTCCCCGATGTCGCTGGTGCCTCGCCTTGAGCAAAAGTGTGTGTGTGTACTGCCTGTAGGTGGAATAAAAGTACGAGCTCGTATGTACGTAAAAAACATACCCCACCAAACAACGTCAATTTTGAACTCGTCTAATAGGCGCACCACCCTTTGCTTTGTTTCCACTCTGTACCTGGTATGTTTTCTCTGCAAAAAAAATGTTACGTCGTATCTGTAGGGGACGGAGAGAAATTTGCCCATCAAAAATGCGGTAACAAATGTCACAAATTTGTGAAAAAGAGGCAAAATTCAGCCCAAAGTCTGTGAAATCTTGATGGGATCGGTCACCTGTTTGACGTTGCTGTAGATTTTCGTCGGTATGAAATGTTAGTAATTTGCTCGTATACCTTTCATTTCGCGAAGAAAGTGCGCAAGCCACCGCACAGCCACACCACCAGCCAGAGCCAGACACACACGCTCGGTGACAGCAGCACCTACCGTCTTTTGTCACACCCCTTGATCGAGCGCCACTGCTATATACGCTGTCTGTGTGCCAGCTTTTACCACCCTGCATTTGGTTCGTTTTGTATTTCGTTGCAGGCAATGGCCACACCTTTTTATATACGACGAGTATGTGATATCCACACCTTGCTTCGCGCGGCTTTTGCAAGAAGACTGCGCTAAAAACCAGTTGTTATTTTAATATATCTTTTGTTGTATGCGCACAGTTCTAGTTCGTAGTTAGTTCTGTATACGTCGTAGCGCGGGAATACGATGATATAGCCGCAAGTGCGCCGCACAGAGTACACTACTATCAGACTGACTGATTGTTTGATATATAGCACGTACGTGCGATATACTCGAGCATAGCATTTTGCCTGTGGTGTACGAGTAGGAGCGGATCGGGTAGCAGACCCCATCCACCCATCCCATCTATTATGTATGCACGCGGTTACAGGTTAACACTTCTTCTGCGTAAAAATGTGTCCATGTATGAATATTATATATAGACTGCTGCTGCTTATTGCGTTGTATGACATCACCGAGAGAAGTACATTCATCATCGTATTTATGTACACATACATGGTGAGTGCTTAAAAGTACCGTTATGAATTGTACGAGGTTGCACGTTAGTTATTGTATGCACTGCACAGACCGCAGCACCTCAGCAGGTGCCTAGTACTGGTACGACATCATACTCACTCGTATACGGCGGTACAGATAGAGATGGTGAGCGCACCCCCCTACCCCCCGCCCCCTCCCTGTGCGTTGAGATACCCATCGTATCCATCCACCCACGCTCGCCGTCCCTCTCTCACCTTAAACTTTGCGCCCACACCAACAACAACTGAACACAAAAACAACAACAAACAGTAAACAAACACGTTCCAGGTATCGGGGAAGAACGGAGCCATGAAAGGACACACCGCCGGTATAACATGTATGGAGGTCATCATGAAGAATGTTGAGACTATACTACTGCTTGTTGTACAGCTTAATTACTGTAGTACCTGGTAGTATCATAGTAATTGTAAACTCACTCGTAATAATAGTAGAAGAGTGATACGTGCAGCGCTCCTCGAACAGCATTATTATTGCAAGCAGCAAACTGCCATCATCGCGATCAAACATCATCAAAGAAAGCTACTGGTATGAATTAATAGCTTCTACCACAGGTATTAATAATACCTGTCTGTGTCAGTACCAACTATTATAGATAGTACCGGTATGTATGTCGTAGAAGATTGGTATGCGAATTGCGAACGCTTCCTTCCGCATTTATTTCGAGGGGTAAGGAAAACGCGGGACAGTCCACTGCCGCCGCCGAGGACAGCACAGACAGCATCAAGCAGTCAAACGCAATGTAAAAGCATGCTGAATAAACCGCGCGCTTGCTAACACACACACGCCCAAAACAAGCACATCACGCCCATCCAATCACCCCCCCCCCAACTCCACCCCGCCCCCCACGCCCCTCCGCGCACACCCCTACCCCCCCACCCCCCCACCACCCCCCCAACCGCCACCCCCTCACACCCCCACCCCCAATCCCTCCACCCTCTCACCCCACACCCACCGCCCCACCCCCTCATCACCTAAACCGCTCACCACCTGATTGAAAAATGAACAATGAATAATAGTGGTCCATGGGGTCCAATGTAAGGCACGACCATCAAATAGTTGCCGGCATTCTTTGTTTCATTACCTGGTATGTTTTTTCGTGACATTTTCCACCTACCAAACAGAGCAGAGAGAGGGTACAGGGATGCCGGTCGCCCCGGTGTGGTCGTCTACACCGTCTACTACAGCTAGCTGTACATATCATAGCACTAGCGATTAACCTATATTAATACAGCAGTAGTGGCGGCAGTATGTATGATACAAATAGTTTAGGGGGGCGCTGGAATAAGTCGAAAAGGTTCGACTCTTTTTGTTTTTATTTTATTTTATTTTTGTCCATCCCATTTATTATCTTCGCCCTTCCTTTCTCTCTCCTTCCTAGTCGTAACTCAGATCCGGGGTCACAAAGTAGGCTCTTCTCCCTCCTCCCCCACTACTGCTGTGCTTGCCTTGCTTTTTATCGCGAGAAGATTTCAGCACTTTCTTCCCTCGTCAACGTTCGTCGAATTGTGCTTACCCACGCTGCATACTTATTATTATGGAGTTTTTTAATTATCGGGAGACATCATCACCAACATGATGATGGTGGTCAACCAACTGCCGAGAGCGCCTACGAGCGTGCGTATTATAGTAAAAGCACAATTCGACGCGAGAGTTAACGAGGGAGAGGGGAGAAAAAAAATGCTGAGCCCTTCCTTCTTGTTGTGATGAAAAATGCGAGGCGCGCGTACCTTGCGTAGTGTGTGTGTGTGTGTGCTCTTCACATTAAACCTTCCTTTCTACCCGTCGACATCCAGCACACCCAGTGTCCGTGCCGATTCATCATCCTAAAAAGGTACCAGTTCTGTGGTCACAAAACTACGACACAGAGATACTACGCTCAGTGCAGTAAGCAGAGCAGACAATGCAATGCCATATACGACAGGCAAGACCTACCCTGCTAGCAATCCAGGTGCATGCAAGAGAAAAAAAGAGAAAAGAAAGAAAAAAGCGAAAAGGCAATGCCATATATGACAGGCAAGACCTACTCGTACCCTGCTAGCAATTCAGGTGCATGCAAGAGAAAAAAAAAAGAGAAACGAAAAAAGTGAAAAGGAAAAATATGGGGGGGGGTGGCCCCGGATCTGAGCTACGACCAGGGGGGGAGGGCACGAGAAACGAAGGGCGGCAAGATATATTAAATGGGATGGGAAAAAAAAAAAACGGACAAAAAAGGGGGTATCTTTCGTACCACTTTGACTACGAATACCACTGTTGTTGTTGTTGTTGTTGTTGTTGTTGTTGTCTTCACATTAAACCCGTTCTTTCTACTCAACCACATCAGTACACCCAGTGCCTGTCCTGATTCCCAATCCTAGAGAGATACAAATTCTGTGGTCACAGACTGTGAAACAGAGAAAAACCAAAACAAAATAAACGCAAATTAATGGGTAAAGCAAGTGAGATGCGTAACGTATCGGGTACGAGAACACAGCGACACGAGCCGAACCAAAAAATAAGAACAAAAAAGACAAAATAAAACAAGTTCTGAAATGAAACAGAATACAAATGACGCAGGGAGACAGAAGCGCCAGAAGCGCCAGAAGCGCCCCTAGACGAAAAGCACACGTGCCCAAGAGGAACAGATAACTGCTGCACGAGCGAGGCAACACGAAAAAAGAGAGAGACACCGGCATAGGGTGGAAACAAAGGGAGAAACAAGGCAAAAAAAGCAAGAAAGAAGACACGAGAGAGGAAAAGAGAAAAATAGTTCTCAAGGCAAGCTCAAGGCGATGGTAACAACAAGTTCCCGTCTCTGCTATAAAAACTGATACGGGGACCATGTCACACCTTCTGCCATCTCATTCCCACTCTAAAAACAAAACGGTGTCAAGAGTCGATACTACCTCTGCCGCGCCCCCCCCAGCCACTATTATTATTATATATAGACTTTTTACCCCAACCCAATCATCAACCAATCAATGTATAGGGACGCGCGCTACGATACATTTAGATAGGGGTATATACAACTAGTCGTATATTTTACGTTTTGACCCAAACTTTTCTGACAGCCAGCCATGGAACTACAAAAAGATGTCCTTGGAGAAGACAATTTGTGCTTGACGTGTTACATCGCGGTGTATACGAGGGCGTCCCGAAAAGTAATTTTTCGACACCTTACTATCTAAAATGGTCAGACTGGAAAAACAATCGGAGATCGCTGCACGATTTAGAACAAAACAAGTTATTTTTCTGAAAAATTCCTAAAACCAATCACTTGGTTTTAAAGACCCCCCCCCCCACCTCCCCCTGAGCCTCGGAGGTGGGGGGTCTTTAAAACCAAGTGCTTGGTTTTGGAAAAATTCAAATAAAAAACTTGAAAAAACTTGTTTTGTGCTACGAGTAAATCGTCTAGGGATCACAGCTGCTGCAGTAGTGCTCCGATTGTTTTTCCATTCTTCTTTCAACTGCCCGACCTTCCACCCAGTGCCAAACCCTTGCCCGATCGTTCAGAAAACGATTCATCCGAAAAGTGCTTCGTACCTCTACCGTAGCACGCGTCCTTCATTCAGAAAACGTTTTCATCCAAAAAAAGGTATACCTCTATCGTACCGCGCGTCTTTTGTGTGATACCTTCACCCGGTATTTTTTTGTTTTAGGACTACCCATCTGACCCTAGATACAAGGTTCATTTTCGATTTTTTATTATATCATTTGCCTTCCGACAATGTGCAGGGCGTTATTCATTCAGAATGAAAAAGCTGACACAATTCGTCGAATACCACCACTCTCATTCAACCACACTTCTCCTCTGCGCGTACTCAATAGAATGCGCACCCTTTACCCAATTATTGTATCTTTATGTAGAAATGGTCCTTATATTCCCGGTCAGAGTGGTACACTGGTACATAATAATAGTACGTCGTACGTATAGCGCATTTATTTGCATGTATGTTGTAAATCTTGGGCGGGTTGTACGAACAAACCTCTTCCTAGATATACTGTAAGCTGTAAGTCATGTTTTTTTGGGTGAGATATCGAGCTCTCGTCGTCCTCCTACTGGCCTCGTGTAAGGAACTCAGACAACAAAGCTTTAAGGAGGACGCATGCATGCTACGGTAGAGGTGCCACACCGTGCTTTTTCTCCTGAGGGTGGCTTGAAGAGCTCTCGTATACCTCCTCAACCCGAAAAAAACTGTTTTGACCCCTTAAGAACTGGTCCCGCGAATTTGGGGACAAACTACTTGGAATTAGTATAGGACATTTTTTTTCAGTCGTGAATGGGTTATAACCCCTTAAGAACTGGTCCCACGAATTTGGGGGAAAACTACTCGGAATTAGTGTGGGACATTTTTTTCAGTCATGAATGGGTTAACCCCTTAAGAACTGGTCCCACGAATTTGGGGAAAAACTACTTGGAATTAGTGTGGGACCTTTTTTTTCAGTCATGAATGGGTTAAGGGTGGAAAACAAAAAAAAGAATGCTACGTATCTGTACCCGATGAACCACATCCCGTGGCCTTAAGTATAAAAACGAAAAATAGTGCAACACAAGAATGAAATTCCGACGAATTTGGGTTAAGGAGCCCCCCGTCTTTCCGAAAACGTTTTCAGCCAAAAAAAGGTATACCTCTATGTATCGTAGCACGCGTCAAGGCGCCCACCACCCCTGTACGTATAAGGTGGCCTTTCTCATGTCTAGGGTTTCAGAACCGCAAAACTTATCCAACACTAATTTCCACGTATTTTTTCTTCCAAAAATGGGGGACCGGTTCTCAACCCATTCAGAACTGAAAAAAAAATGTCCCACACTAATTCCGAGTAGTTTTCCCCCAAATTCGTGGGACCAGTTCTGATAATAATTGTTTTTCGTCTCGTCCACAGCAAGCAGCAGCAAGCAGTGTGCGTCAACCATCGTGTCGAATAACTGGGAAGCTCGACTGCACCACCAACAATAATCGCCGCCGGACGTCTCCTCAAAAAAAAAACGGTGGCATGATTCATGAGTCGAAGTCGCGATCGTGGTGTAAATCGCTGTGCGTCGTATGTATTATTCCGTGGAAATACAACTAACTTTTGTTACTACTGTTTGTATGCTGGACACGGTAAATAAATGCCTGCACTTTATTTATTATTTTTTAATCGAAACTTGGAAGTTTCGAATTTCTGTTCGTATACCTCGAGAGGTCACACAGGGGATTTTACTCCGATTCCTCTTCTCGTTTACGTAGTGCGTGAACCCACAAAACTTGCCGAGTTGCCTGCCGCTATCAGGCGTCGTTGGCCGATCGACTCCACCCTAGTAACATCAGTTGCTTTATTTAGAAGATGTATCTTGAAGCTTCCACACGACCAAAGGCAAGTTTGTCGGATTGCATCACACGATCGACCTACGTACCATGTACCTAACGAAGTGCAAGGTTACTCTATACTTCGTATATGTGCATACACGACAGCATGCAAGCAGCTTTTGCACCGCTGCGTACCCACAGCAATGATCCCGAGGGAAGGACGGGGATACATAGTGGAGCGACGCATGAGCAGGCAAGTGTTTCGGCAATGACGAACACTCAACCACGATATGTATTCATACATACGCACAGGTGTAGTAGCGTTGCTTGCTTGCTGTAAGATCCGAGGAAACGGGAAAGTTCAATGGGGCATGCATGCGTCTGCAGCACGAGTATATAGCGGATGAGAGCGTACCAGGCACGCACAGAGTGCGGCAGCGGTACAGCGAGAAGCCTCCTACCACTACACAAACGCGAGCAAGAGGAACTATCACTCATGTTCACGCACAGTCGGGGCGTAGTATCGCCGTCTGGAGACCCACGCATACCGTGTATGAGTTTGGTCTTGCGATAAACTTGCGAATCACGTCCAGGGGTTTACTTGAGTAAGGGCACGCCAACCACATAGTGAGGGGGGACGTGAGCACCCTCTCTACCGACAGTAAACGCCCCGAGAAGTTCCAGGAAACCCCGGAGAAAACACGCCTCAGCTTGGTCGGCTACAGATCGACCCATCGATCCATCAATTTACACACACCCAGAACTCGTACGTAGCGGTAAGAATAGCAAGAGTAGAAATATAACAGTATTTCCGTTTTTGATTATTATTTGTTTTTACGGCATTATTTATACAAAATAAACGGCCCCGTCAAAACCGTCTTCCACTCTGTCTCAAAATACGATGGACCGTTTTTTTTTTGTCTAGTAATATTTAAACAAAACGGCCCACATATCTATATGGATAGAGTGGCTATGCGCCATCATTAACATACACCCTCATCCGTCTTCATCGCTCCCGAAAGACAGCAACTTCGCGTTGTTCAGCTTCGCCAACTTGGCCCGCTTCGCCTTCGCCTTTTTCTTGTCTCTACTACCGTCGTCGCCTTTCCCCGAGGCGCTCGACCCCCCTCCCCCGGCAGCAGGGGCGGCAGCCCGTCGTTTGTTGAACTTCAACTTCCCCGAAGCATCTGTATACTCGATCGGCGACTCGGGCGAGGGCGGTTTCTCGCCCCCATCCCGTCCCCGTTCCCCCCTCAGCCCCGACCCTAAAACATCCCTCGTTCCCTGTGCGCCTCCCGCGCCTTTTGCATCTGGTGCCTGGGTTATTTATTCACGAAAAACGGCGTCGGCATAAAGATGTGGGCACAATGAGTGAAAACATCCGCATAAAAAAGATGGTTATATGTACGGAGCAGTATGCAGAGGAGCATGGAGTATCGACAGACGGTGATGCGCTCTCGCGCACTTTCATCAACGAAAACATCCAGGACCCCCCCCCC